>LSSL01000877.1:0-13181 GCA_001953115.1 Smittium mucronatum
TTTTTAATGACGTTATCTTACAATAAAATTCCGTGATACAAAAAAAAAAACAGGTAAAATCATATAGCATTCATACAAACCAATAAAGCATTTAAAATTTATTCACACTATATAAAATGATAATCCAGTAAAAAACTCATTAATTCCATGAAGCTCCACTATAGCTGGTTCCATTTGACGAGTATGCAGCCCCGCCGTAGCTTCCATTCTGGGCCCCAGATGAATAGCCTCCAAGTGGGGGTTTTTGGTTTGGAACTGGTCCAGAACTACCGTAACCACCACCACCATATCCCCCACCTGAGCCATACCCTCCTCTAGAACCATATCCTCCTCTAGACCCATATCCTCCGGATGAATTACCAGATCTAAATCCCCCTCTTCCATATCTTCCGCCGCTACCGCCACCGCCTCCACTGTAACTTAAATCTCTAAGTTCCTGTGGAACGTCCTGCTTGGCCTCTTCGAGAATTTTTACAAGCTCACGAGCGGATCTGGAATTTTCTGTGGAAAAGAATGTAATTGAAGTTCCGCTGGCCCCAGCTCTACCTGTTCTCCCAATTCTGTGTACGTAGTCTTCGATGTTATTTGGGAAATCATAATTTATCACAAAGCCCACATCTTTTACATCTGTTCAATGGAAAAAAAAAGAATTAAAATTTAATCCTAGAATCTAAAGAGTGGCCCATAACAACTTACTGCCAAATTTAAAAGGGCCCTCAAATAATTTTTTTTTCACTCAAATAAATATTTCTTCACCAAATAGGCCGATACAAACCCCCTTGAGTGTGCAATACAGTCTCCATAACTTGCAATCATTAGGCCAGATATTAATATCTAAACTTAAAGAACGTCCCCAGTGCGTAGTCGAATATTTCACACACGCATTATAAAATTCCTTATAAAACATTCAATATGTTTAGGAAAGTTCATGATTCGAGAAGATATAAAATTGTCAGAAATCTTGATTGAACTTGAAATATTCAAACGTAAAAATAAAGACAATTCTATACCCTTCATTCTCACAGAATAAAATCTGATAATGCGATAAATATGTTTGGTGAAGAAATAATGAATAAAAAAATCTAAAACTTTAGCAGTTACTTTCAAAGAGGATGTCATGTTCTTTATTGTAAAATTTATAAGAAAAATTTAACAAAGAACAAACTATAACCTCGTGAATGCAAAGAAAAAGTTTTAGGACCCAAAAAATGCCAGTAAGCTCTTCAAAATTGGTTATGCTGGTAATAAAACCAGAATATTTATAATATAAGTTATAATAAATGAATTTAGACTTACCAAGACCTCTAGAAGCAACATCGGTTGCCACCATAATTGGTTTCTTTCCTGACTTAAATTCTGCTAAAACCCAATCACGCTCATTCTGATTTTTATCCCCATGAATGGCCATAGCCGGCCATCCATCTCTCTGAAGTGTCCTCGTGATATCATCTGCTGTTCTCTTGGTCATTGTAAATATAATAATTTTGCTTCCACTTTCTCCCATAATCTTCTCGAGATGGACTGTAAGTCTGCTTCTTTTTTGGCTTTCCGGGATTACTTCAACAATCTGCTTAATATTATGAGATGCTGAGAGTTCAAGGGAACCAATATTAACTTGGATATAATCTTTGAGGAAATCGTTAGCTAAATTTCTAACGTCTTTAGGCCAAGTGGCAGACCACATAAGAGTTTGACGATCGGGACGAATCTGATTAACAATCTTTCTAATCTGAGGTTCAAAACCCATATCCAACATTCTATCAGCTTCATCAAGAACTAAGTAAGTAACGCGGCGCAAATTGGTCATTCCACTCTCCAACATATCAATCAAACGACCCGGTGTAGCTATGACAATCTCAACACCCATACGAAGATCTCTAATTTGTGGACCTCTAGGTACACCACCATATACACAGGTATTCTTTATTTTAGATGAAGCACCGTATTTGGTACATTCACTTTGGATCTGAACAGCCAATTCTCTAGTGGGGGCAAGTATAAGAACAATAGGACCATCACCATGCTTTAGCAGGGGTTGGGCATTAATATGAACAATAGCAGGCAAACTGTATGCCAAAGTCTTTCCAGAACCAGTTGCAGCAATTCCTACAAGATCTCTTCCCGACAAAGCCATGGGCCAGCCTTGAGCTTGGATGGGAGTAGGCTTTTCAAAGCCAAGTTTTCTAATCTCATTCAAAACATAATCGGGGAAACCAGCTTCATCGAAACGAGTAACGGGATTTGGAATTCCTTTTCCGACAGTAGTAATGTTATGTTCCTCTCTATAGGCTCGGACCTCGGCTGGAGAGCGATTAGCAACCTCAGGACTTTCGATGTAAAAATTCTTTTCAAAAACGGGAAGTGTTGAAATATCCCATTGTGGGATTTTATCCATTGAGCCACCGAAATCATTTCCAAAACCACGAGACTGGGTTCTGGATCCATATGAACCACCACCGTAGGAGTTTCCATGGCTGGAGGAGGAAAATCCACTCGAGCCCCTATATGATCCACGACCTTCACTAGGAAAAGAGGACTTGCGATCGCGGCGACCATCTGAATCGTTGGTTCTATCAGAGCCCTTACTGTAACTGGAGCTATCACCCCATCTAGAAGATGATCGACCATCATTATCATACCTTTTTGGAGCAGAACTGCCACCATATGAGCTTCCAGAATCACCCCATCTGGAACGAGAACCAGAAGACTCGGAATTCCAATTGCTAGACATTTAATTTGAACTGTACAAAAGTGTTGATTCAAGAGCTGAAGAAACTAACTTAAATTCACACAAAGGTCGAAAAGTAAATATCTTATTATTTATTTAAAACATTCACTAAAGTACCTTATATACATAAAAAAAAATCCTATATGGATTTTTTTAAATAAAAAAATTTATTAATTCGGAAACTGAAATTAACCAATTATTTTTGCTCTAATGTTTGATCTATGCTATTTTTTTCCATACCCAATTATTTACATTCTCTTGATTCATAAACCACCTATATTCTACGGATTCCGAGCTAAAGCATAATAATCAACATATTAGGTAACGAGAAGAAAAAGCAGTTTTATTAGCTCTACAGGTTTTTTTAATAATAATCTCAGCACTCTGTAAAACATTATCATTCCATTGGATATAGCATTATTTAAATACCAAACACGAGATCGAAATATTGGTCAATATTCTATTAATTAGAACAACAATGCCATAAAGCCAATAATATATATCAAAAATATTCCTATTGGAGTATAGTGTTATTCACCTCTTCTATTCGCGAATTTATCAATTTTTTTTTTTAATAAAAAAAGTTTCCGATTAATAATAAAAAGTGGGATATTGGCTTTTTGGTGAATGCTAATTTGTGAACTTATCTCATTCAGGACCCAGATTTGCTAATGGGCTCCCATTTGTGATTTATTTTTATTTTTGAACAAACTAACCCTGTAATGCTTTCCGACCCAGAGGCACAAAAACGACATTCATTTTTCGGTCAATAGTTACTATTTATAAAAATATATACTTTTATTATTAGACTAGTTTTTTTATTAACGAATGGAAAATGTCGAAATTTCGCTAATCAGAAGCCAATACAAATTCTAATATGAAAGAGCAAAACAAAACGAAATTAACTATCTGGGAGATTCTTTTCACGACAAGACTTTTATTCACTGTTTAAACCATTGGATGAAATAAAGCATTATTTCACCAAACCAGTAAAAATGAAAAAACTCACTAGCTTTGTAGAAAATTTCCACATTGTTCCAATAGAGGGTTTATTTATTAACCACGCTTCTAGAAGATCCAATAGATTTTTACAATACCCTGCTGGTATATTTCCAAATTTGGCAGATCCTAAAAATTCAACAGGGAAGTGTCCTCTCACCTTAGAGAATCTCCCATCTATTTAAGAGCTTTTCCATAGGTTTATACTATTTTTTATTTGGTGTATTATTGTCCAAATTTAAATCTAGTTTTTTTATAGGTTTATTATAAACGCCAACCAATAATTTTAATATGCCATCTATTAGTGAAAAGTTCACTTTGGTTTATAACGATTGGAATAACCCAAAGTAAAAATTAGTTCATTGATCTACCGATCAAATTGCCATAAAATTATACCCTTAATTTCCTAATTAGGAAGATAGTAAGAATTTAATAGTAAAGTGTATGCTTTCAAATAGAATCTTCCATTTCAACCAAGCCTCATTCCAAATAGCCCCAACATCATCTATCGATAATAAAAGCCAGTGTGAGGAAACTACCTACTGAAATTAATAAATTCTCCATAGGCTAGATTAGTGCTCGAGACGGATAAACAGGCATATATGGTCCTTTAACTGTTTTTTTATACTAAAAGCATTATAAATCCATAAATATCAGCCCTGGATTTAGTTTGTTTACGCGTTATCTAACGAGCTTTTATCCTTCAAAATTTATTCAACTCTTTAATTCTTGCTCGGTTAATAGGCTTATAATTTCCACCATTAATAGCCCATATTTACTCCTTTTAATCTATTCAAAAACAATTTTATATTCTATTGGCTAACCATTTACAATTGTCAAATGGATCTCTTTAATTCATCATTTCGGCCTGCATAAAGCACCCTGTATGTTATAGGGTTAAAGATAAAAAAATCCTACCAGCACCTACCTTCTTCTTTTTCAGAGATTTCTACTTGTTAATCAAATTTTTAAACCAATAAAATTGCTATTACCTAAGGGAAATAGTTAATATGATATTTAATTTATAGTATCGTCACAATTTAATACACCGGAAATTATTAGAACTGGTGTCTCAAAATCTCTTGATAATCTTTGCATGATTCACAACTTCCATAGTAGATTCTATTGAATTTTAAACCGATCTGATTTCCAGATAACTCATTTTCCGCAATTAGAACTTTCTGCGACAACATTAATAACCAATATTTATTCCACTTCAATTTCCGCTTATTTTATTTACATAATATTCCATATTTTTATGTTCTACGAAAACATTAATAAAGATTTTATCAAATCAGAATAGACATTGATACACTGGAGGCAAAGAGGTTGTCAATTGGAGTAAACTTGTTAATTCAGCCTCCCCAATTAAATACCCAACCATGTTGCTATTTATTTAAAATGATTCACTTATACTACTTTTTTTTCGAGAAATTTATTTTAAAGTTAATAATTATTTCTAAAAACCAATTTAAAATTTTTTTCACCCAACACCCCTCTGTCTCACTAGCAGCTCCATATCTCTAGGGCATCGGTTCAAAGTACTTATACTACTTATTAATTAATTAACATCATCACTACTAGGGCATGGTTCGATTAATCGATTAATGGGATTTTTCATCAATTAAAAATTAATCAATTAATAATTTTTCTTATCTCAATTAATAATGCTTTTTTAGAGATTTACATTGTTAAACTTTATTTTTATGTAAAAGTTAATTCCGTAAAACTGATTAAGTACCGAATATTTTATTGAGTTTAAACTTGTAATTCTGAATTTTCTTTACTATCATAGAAAAAATTTACACAATTAAAAGTTCTGATTTTTATTAAAATCCATTTAATGGCCAAAAATTTGAGACAACTTTTCACTAAACTGATTTTAAAACACTAAAAAACTCTCATAAAAATGTATTAACATCACTGTCCAATAAAAAAATTTATAACCCCTTTTTTAGAAAAATTAAGATGTTTATGTGATTCTGGAGATTTACTTATTTAAAAATGCTATCATAAGTGGTAAATATTTCATCAAGGCAAGATGGTTTAAAAAGCCCAAAAAAACTTTTTCTTCCAAAGCTCCAACGAAAGAAAATTAATTTATATAAAAACTATAAAATATTTTTATAACCCCAATAAAAATAATTTAAGTTAATATGCCTTTTAATATTTCTGATTTTGATTTTCGTATTCAATCTTACAACTTCTTCTGTAAAAGCTTTTTTTATTCTTTAAAAAAATTATCCACAAATAATAGTAAACAATTTTATACGGGGAGTATTTTGTTTAAGCAGCCGATCGATTTATAACATGGAAAAAATACTTAATTAAAAGGTATTTTAAATTTTTAAAAAGTATATCTAAAGGATAAATACATTTACAATAAAATTATCAATTCATAATATAAGTTTAGGATAAAAAAGGTCCAAAGAAATCTCTTTTTGGGCTTTTATAGCTGAAAAAAAAATCATGGAGTTGGAAGCATTTATTGTTTCATTATAAAAACGTTAAAATGCTTAAATGTAGACACTACAGGCAAAATTTCAAACTTCTTCAAGCTAATAAATCATAAAGATACCATATGGTACATAAAAATGGGGTTTTTAAGACTAAAAAAGCAGAAGTCATTACCAAAAATTAAAATATACTTGGGGAGTTTTCGATAATAACAAAATAATATACATATTAAAAGTTATTTAAAAGCTGGTTTCCTTGGTCAGAATATATTTTTCTATCCTTGTGAACAGTGAGAAAATTCAAAATAAATGGAGGTAACAAGGCTATAAAATATAGAAGACAGAGAAAGGGATATTTTTTTTTATGAGAATTTTGATGATGTAGGTTTGAAAATAAAAAGTTTTATCAAGAAAATAATAAGCCTTGGATGCAGATTTTCAACAAAGCAAGATCAACGGAATTCAACAATAAACAGAAGATAAATGGTGAATATCTACACACTTAAGAAAGAAAAATTACAGGGCTCAGTATGTTAAAAATAGAGGATTATATGCCCGCAAATAAGGAAGTCGAAATTTTTAAAATTGAACTAGCTGATTATGGAATAATATTTTAAAAAAATATAGTTTACTTAATTACTGATTGCGCTTCGGTTATTATAAATATGGGAAAGCTTATGAGTATTTACCATCGACTGTGTTTTGCTCGTAAAATTCACTTATTTGTAGATTAAATATTACACAAAAAATATTTTGGAAACGGATACTCTAGGTACTAAATTTTCAGAAACCCAAGAGAAGGAAGAATCATATGGTATAAATTTAATATATATATATATATATATATCAATTTTCCAATGTCTTTGATGTTATTAATAACAGTTCCATCTAAGCTGAGAGCGAATTGAATAAAGATAAAGCATTTAAAAAGATTCAAATTCACTACAAATTGAAAATTAGACCTGATAAAAATAGAATTATGCTTCCCGATTTCAATAAAACAATCCATAAAACCATTATTTTTGCAAAAATGTTTAAGAGTTCACCTCTCGAAAATAGAATTTTGCAAAAAAAGCAACTTAGAGTTCTCGGAAAAGAAAAATATTTGGTTATCGATTCAAAAACGAGATTGAACTCCATATTTAATATGATAAAAAAAAAATTGAAGATAAAAAGCAATGTCTAATTAACGCTAATGGATTTAGATTACATAGGATTTTCACCAAATGAAATAGAATGATCATTTATTGAAGAACTTTCAGAAATACTTGATTTAATTGAAACAGGATCTCAAGTATTGTTCAAGGTTGGTTCTTAAATTTTTAAATCTTCAAATTTATTCGAAATTATGGTTAAAAAAATTGGATTATAAAACAAGATCTTGGGAATATGTTTTAAAATTAGATAAAAAAATATATTAGAGCAGAGGAGATATGTAATACTAGATAGCTTAATTTTATATCTAGATAAAATGAATGAATACAGCACAATAATATCTTCTGAATGTTAAAGAATCAAAACTGAAAACATATTCAACATTATACACATAGCTTTGAATATAAATAATCGTTTTTTTTCTAATAATGAAACTAATGATGGAGTTTTAGAAGAAAAATTTGGTATTCAATTTTTTTTTGAAAATAAAAAATATTTCAAAAAAAAAGATGAGATTGAAATTTTTGTTGCGAAAAATCAATGAAAAAATTGTATTAAACAACAATATTCAAAGCATTCGACGATATAAGGAGCCAGATGGTGCTATTGGAACATACTGGGACCAATAAAGAATCCTTAAAAAATATATATAAACTTAATTTTAACATAACTCCAACCTATGTTTAAGTTGAAAATAGATTCAGAGAGGCTGAAATTTTTGTAAAAAAAACTGAGATCTAGTTTTTTCGATAAGAATATAAACATAATATTAAAAAATAGATCTTAGTTCATGAAAATATTTATTTATGAATATAATCATTTCTTTTTTTTTTTTAAAAAAATAAGACTTTATTTAAAAATTAATCTCTCTTAAATCAATTCGAATTTACCTAGTTATAATTAAAAAAATATTTTTGGAAATAAATTTTTATTTAAGCTTATCTGGTACATGTAGTAAAGATTTGAATTTTTTTTTTTTAAATTTTATTCAATACAAGAAATAATACGATTCAAATGGGAAAAAAAATGAAAGTCACGGTTTTTAGAATTTTTATACTTTAATAAAATTTATTTGGATACATGGAATTAATATTAAAAAATCCTACTTCTATAAATTAAAAATATATATCAAAAGAATGACCTTTATGAAAATGCATATTTTCTACCCCCCTCCCCGCACTCTTATTCATAAAATATTATTTTTTTCATGAAAGTTATTTTTTAAAACATCACTCTAATCCATTTATGATAGGAATTTTTAAAATCAACATAGATACGATATGAGAACATTAAAATTATTCAATATTTGTATCTTTGAATTAATTTATTAAATATAAACAAGTTTAACATTAATAAAACTTAAAATAAATATATGGATTAGCTTAATTTATGGGGTTTTAAAAAAATCAATGTCCGTTAATAAACTCTTGAGAAAAATAAATAATAGATTTGAAATTTGAAATTAATGATAATTGTAGCTATAATGGTTCATCATAATCAAAAAAAAATTATATCGTCCACTAGAATGAAGATTTTGATAATGGAAATCCCTAAGAAATTAAAATTAGTGAAATTAAGAGCAAAATAAAATTAATATTATTCATAAAATGAGTCGAGATAAAAAAATTCTTTAAAAGATTTGAGAAATTATATCTGAATTAATCACATTATAAAATAGCTATACATTGTGAAGATACTTACAACTTTTTACGAAGCAGAAATTATGTTTAGAAAAGATTAACTAGAAAAATATTTAGAAAAAATCACTATTTAACGAAATTAAATGATATAGAGCCTAGATGAACAAAAAAATTCGATAATGTATATATTTTTTAGATTGGGTGGTAAATAATTTTAAAAATCATGTAAGATCAACTAATAATGAGAGGATAAAGAAGGGAATGCTCAAATATTTTATAATAAAATAAATTCAATGCGATTTTTTATAATAAATTGGAAGTTATATAGTAACGATTTGGTATTAAAATTGCTGAATTATGGATTAATACCCAATATAAGTATTCTTTGTGTTATTTGAAAGTTATAGCGAGTTTATTAATTTAACCTACTGAAATCTAAAAAAGTTTTATAAACATGGCAAACCCCCCCCCCCCCCAAAGATAGTATTTAAAATATAGGATTTTTCATTAAATATGCTCACTGAATTATCAGCACAAAAAACATTGATACTTAAAAAATATATGTTTTTTTCATCAAATTCATCACTATCTTTTTAAAAAAATTCGAATTATATGAATTAGTAACTTCACATAGAAAATTCAGTCATGTAACTTAGAATTATATACTATGCACTGCACATGGTGAAAATATATATTAGCTTCAATCTTTGAGAAGAATAAACCAATAAAATTTTCCGATAGAACTTTTAGTATATTGGATACTTTTATTCAACAATAATCCCAAAAGATTTTTTTAATAATGGGGCTCTTATCTACCTGGACCTTGAAAAAAACATTTAATGTTCCCTACTCTTTTAATGAAGGTCATCTGATTTTAGTTTTTTTTGATCCAAAACTAGTGTAACTTTTTTATTAAATGCTTTTCTTACATCCAGAAAGTTATATAAGCCGTTTCCCCCAATTACCAGAAAAATTTATTAGTTCGTTTTATATGTTTACTTGATTTACCAATTTTTATAAATTTGCTTATATTCCCCTCTTTATAAAGCTCATTGCATGAAGTTACTTATAATGATACTCGGATTAAATTAAAAATTTTTTTTTTGGTTACAATAACTTTTAAAATGAATGAATGAAATGGTATTTTTAGACTTTTGAATAGAACTGGTTTTCATAAAAAACATCAAAAAAGTTGAATAACGGCGAATAATAATCCATTTTAATCATTTAATCACAATTAATAATATTTTTGATATTTTTTTGCTTTAGACTAAGTTTGACCAATTGAAATAAATTTTGATACCAACCCGAAGACTTTTTTTTAAAAAAAACTCTAAAAAACAGTAAATTATTCTAAAATTATTCAAAAAATCAATTAATTTGTTTGAAAAATCGTTCAATTAATCATAAATTGATTTTTCACAAAATAAATTAATTGAAAATCCCCTAATCATGACTCAATAGTGTTATTTCCTCATTTGAGGTTTTTTTCACAACATTAGCTCAATTTGAATGTACAGTCTATTTACTATAAAAAGAAGGCATAATAACATGTTAAGAAAGACATATAATTTTTAATATTAAAAATATCACAAGAATTCCACTGAAAATAGGTCATTACTCAAATAAAACTTCATAACCAAAACCTAGCTACAATTGTACTTCTCTTATTCTACCCAAGGCGTTCTAGCTTAATACTAGTCCAGAAATAATTCCCTCAAACAACAATTTGCAACAAAAAACGAGGGATTTTATTTCTCTGAGATTTCAAAATTATATCATCATTTGAAAGATCAATAACACATATTCTTTACTTTTTATAAAATTAGGATAATAAATCAAGAAAGTTAAAAATACAATTATTTCAAATCCATAATATTTGAAATTTATAAGATAAAAGCGAGTAAATAAAAAAGGGGAAAAAATATTTTAATTCCCTAGTTTATTTTTTTACCAATTAATTTTCAGAAGACTAAGCAATTATAATAGCACTTAAAAAATTACAGTTATTTCTTTCTATTAACCCTTTTCTGACCCGAAAATTTATTGATTTAACATTTGAGGATCTTGGAATTTTCATTATGAGTATATTTAAAATCATCCCGGTTATAAAGGTATTTTTTTAATAAAAAATTTTCACTGAAAAAAAGATCGATAAAATTTCTACGATATCGGTTCTAAAAGAGTTAATATATTTTTTTAACAATAAAAAATATCATATTTGGCATTTTAAAGTATTAATGTTTAAAAAATTACTCAATTAAATACGCAATTAGCCTCAAAAATAAATATTGTACTTTTTTATTTGATTATAATGATATATTTAATCTGATAATTATATTTATAAGTTCTATTTTTATGAGGAAAATCCCATATTTAAGTGATATTCTCTAGGTTTAAATAAATGATTATTTCATTTAATTGGACCAAATTAAATCTAAATTATAAATATATATTATTAAAAAGTGTAGAGAATCTTGGGGAATAGTAAAAATGTTATAATTTTTTAGCTCTACTTTTTTTATTCTTTTAAAAATTCTTCCGTAAATAATTTTCAGCAGTTTTCTTTTATTTTAACCAATGTTAATCTATTCTTTCTTCAAATATTATTTTTTTATTATTTTAAAAAATAAATTTACTAGTTTTTTCGGAAAAGTGACTAAATGATATGAAATTAATATTCATCTCCATTTTTTAATTTTTTTTGGATTAACATAGAATCTTACTTATTGAAACAAGCGAAAATATGGGGGGTTTTCCTTAATAAATATGGAAATAAAATGTAAAAACTTATAATTGTTAATTTTTTAAAAAAATGAAAAAAATCAGCCGAGTAAAAATAATAAAAAAATAAACTTATTAGGAAAAGCTCAAAAATTATAAAAAAATCACCATTATATATTTAAAATTAAGTTGAAAGCAATTTCGAAAATTAAGGTATATCTCAATCGAATGGGTTAAAGATTATTGCAATGCGGAATCTTAAAGTTTAATCACTATTTAAACATATGAAAATTTTGGATTATTAAATTAGCACCAAAATGTTTCAAAAACTCTATATAGGCGTATGATAGTGAATAATTTCTATACTTCAAAATTTTCTGTAGACTCACTTATATAATTGCGTCGAAAAAAATATTAGTTAAAAATATTTCATAGTTTACAATAATGATTATGGAAGTTATGATATTTATAAATTACACAAAAAAAGGATTTTTAAATGTATTATAAGTAATGATAATGTGGTAAAAAGGGTGACAGAATCAAAACCACAAAAATAATTAATAAATAACTTAATTTTGAATATTTTTTCTAAAAAAAATCACCCATTATCTTGTTTATTTTTGAGGAATTTTATAAATTTTGGTTTTTAATCAGTTATCATTTAAGTTTCTAATCAAAAATAAATCTATTTAATATATTTTTACACATATTAAACATATTTTTATTCAGGGCTTGCAATTATTATTAAAGATAATCTTTTGTTTCAATATGTTTAAAAAAACCGCTACCGTTTTTGGTAACATTAAGAAAATAACTACAAAAAAATTATTCTTTTGATTTAGGTTTTATAGTAAAAGTTCTTTCTACACATATTTATTTGAAACCTCTATTTTTAACATCAATTTTTTTTTTTAGTTATAGAAAAATTATACCGAATCTCTATAAATTTAGATTAATAAGTGGAATGTGAGGTGTGAAATGTGAAATGTGAAAGTAAAAAATAACAAATATAGTTATGAGATCTTTTTAAATCTGGTAGATTTATGTGACCAAATAAAAATTTAATTAAAAGAATTTAACAATTTTCAGAAAAATAATAAAAACGGTAGAATTTTTTCTAAAATTTCAATATATATATAGTTGAAATATTAATATATTGGTAATTTAAAGAAGCTGAAAGAAAATAATAATAAGAAGCTCGATATGATTAAATACACTTTTTTTAAAAAACAACATAATTAGAGAGAAATTTTAATCATAATATTATTTATAATGTTTATTATTTTTAGAAATCGCTAAAAAATAATAAATTAAACTATTAATAAAATATAGCGAAGTTAAAAAAACCGTTAAGAGTAAAAACTAACTATTTGTATGTTTTTTAAGCGATTTTGAGAAAAAATTTACTTTGGGATTCTAAATTTAATTTTAAATTCTGTGTTTATAAGATCCCTTTTTTTTTTTTTTTTTTTTTTTTTT
>LSSL01000878.1:0-10519 GCA_001953115.1 Smittium mucronatum
GGGGGGGGGTGTTTCGGTTGGTAGATTGAACCCTTTTCCCGTAGGCACGCAGCCGGTAGTCCGGTAGAGGAGCTTATTATAGTTATTATAATAGTCTTTTCTATACGTCTTTTTCTTTTTTTCATATTTTTTTAAATTATCTTAAAATTATCTTTGTATTCCAGATTAAAAAAAAAATGGAATTATAATAAATAATAATCCAATCTAAACTTTAAAATTTTAACATATTTAATATATATTCAAGATTATACTTTCAATAATATATAAATAATTTTCAAAAATGTTTTTACCATTTAAATTTTTATTCTGTAATTTTTTTTTTGAGAGATAAGTAATTTTGGGTATTTAATACGTAAATTTGTGATATAAAATTTCGATAAAATTTATAAAGTTTTTTTGGAATAATTTACCAATTAATAATTATTTTTATAGTTATCAGATTCAGAAAAAAAAACTATAATATTTAAACCAATAGATTTTTTTCACAAAAAAAATTCATAATATCTACGCAATTTTTTTAAAAAATATTATTTACCTTAACATTTATATATATCATAGAAAATTAACTTCTAATAAAAGCTAATTTATATTAAGCTTCGTTAAATAAAAAATATCTTTAACCATTTAGTAAATCCCGGATGAATGATATATTCATGTTAAACTAAAATATTCCTTTAGTTTTTAAATATTTGCATTTAAAAAACGCTTTTAATAATTAAAATATCGCATAAAATTATAAAGAAAGATTTAAAAACAATTAATTTAAATATTTTTAATTTTCTGATTATTTACCTTCTATCTCATTTAAAAAAATTTTATATTGTACCTTTTCAATTATATTTTATTCTGGAAATTTATTAGAAATGTAAAATCGCGGTATATCCCTTATTAAAACCAAAAATTTATGTAATTATTCTTTGATTTTTTTCTGAATTATTTGATTCGATTAAATATTTAATATTTTAAAGCAAAATTTCCAAGGGAAATCAAAAGAAAATTATTTTTATCAGGCGTTGATTTCAATAGAATATTTTAAATATAATAAAAATCAATTATTATATTGAATTTACAGGTTGGGATGTTTTAATAAAATATTATACGGCTCCATTATCTCAAATATTTTTTGCGTGTTATTTATAATGTGTATATAAATATAAATATAAATACATACAATATATTTCTAGCCTCATTTGAAATTTTCACAAAAAACCTAAACTTTTCCTATTAAGAGCAAAACAAATATCTAGAAGAATGTTATATTTTTATGATTATCATTGATTTTCAATTAAATAAGAAGATAATACATTACAAAAGAGGAAAAGATAATTCTTTAAGTAAAAAATAAGCAGATTAAAAGTAAAGCGATATTTTTTAAATAAGTAGTTTCCTAATAATAATTTTAAATTCAAAAAAGAGTAATTTTAAAAAATTGAATCTGGAAATCATTATTATTTGATAAGAAAAAAAAAATTCCTATTTTTTTAAGCAAAATATATATTATTTGTGTGTGACGCTATTAAAATTGAATTTATAAAGGGGATTTAAAATTTAGTAAAATAAAAAGAGCTTTTTTAAATCACTTAGGTGAAATTTAAGTTATAATTAGCCAAGCTTATATATTATAGGAAAATATAATGATACATAATTTATTTTTTAATTAATTAAGTAGCTGGAATAAAAAATTGTTGTTTTTAGGGTTTTATTTTAATCGCCGATGTAATTTTTTTTGATAGGAATCAAATTGAATTATTGAAATAAAGTCAAAATTGACAGGAACATCAAAAGAAAATCTTATCACATAATTACGTATCAGATTTTAATTTATTGATGGTTTATGGCCTTATTTTCTACTTAGATTTTTGTAGAGATTTTCTTCGAAAACCCATTTGATAAAATCTTAAAAACTATGGCTACATTTTATTGAAAATTTATTTATATATTTACACTCATCAGAATTTTTTTTATCCTAATAAGTTTATATCGATTAAAAAAGGTTTGAATTAATCAGAAAAAAAAATTACACAGAGAAATATACATATTTTTGAGAAATACCTATATTTGTATCAGTTAGATCTATTTTATCTACAACACTTATTTGCTCAAACAGTTTGAGAAGGAGTATATTCCACGTAAATTTTTTTATAAAAGCTTCCCAAAAACCTGGGTTACAAAGTTCAGTTTATACTCGGGATTTTATTAATAATATTGAAAATAATTTAAACAGCTTAAGATCTTACCTTTGGAATACTTGGGAGTGGGGGAGTGAATAATATACCAGAAATATTTATATTTATATAAAAAAAAGTTCATCAAGAGCCAAAAAAATTACACGTGGTTAAAAGCAATATTTTCAGAAAAAAACCGTTTTTTAAAAAATTGGGCTTACGTTTTTTTATAGAGAAAATTTTCAAGATAAGAAGAATATAAAAAAAAATCCAAAATTACCTAACCCTTGAAAAAAGCAAAATAAAAATGTATCGAATTTTTTAGTGTATAAAATATTATAATAAAATTTTTATTCTAAATAACTTTCTCTTTGAACGAATTTCGAACCTGATTTTTAAATAAAAAAAGGCTTTAAAACATAAGAATAACAAAATTCAATAAATTCAAGAGCATAATTATTTTAAAAATTATTACCCTTGCTAATGGTATTTATTTTATAAATACCAAAGGTTGAAAAAAAATTTTAAAAAATTATAATAATTTATTAGATATATTTCTTTTTTCATTTCATTTCATTTTTATACATGCATCTTTTAATGATAATTAATTTTAAAAAAATTTTAAAATAAACTATCCAAAAAATCATCTTATTAATTTTTCTGGAAATCATCTGATTTTTACTTTCGAAAAAATAGAAATCTGAAAATAAAAACAGTATATATATCGTAATTAGAACTAAAAATAGATTGATAAAAACGATTTTTTTATTCTTTAAAAGAATTTTTATTGCAAATATATATTTTTTCTCAGCTAAAAATTTACAAATATTAACAACTGATCCCAGAACTTAACACTGATATAAAATAATAAAACTATTTATATTAAACAAACTTTAAATTTATGAATGAATTCATCTTAAAATCCCCTTATTTTTTTCATATCTGGGGTCTATTAAATCTCGCCTTTTTAATTTTGTATTATTTAGATTTTTTTATCTCGTAAAAAAAAATATAGATTATTTAATTTTATTCACAAAAAGCTCAGAAATTTTTAAAATTTTTTCCGAAAAACTTAAATAAACGAAGATGAAAAAATAAAATATTTAAAGCTACCATTATTAATAAAAATCTATAATAAATTTCTTTAATTTTTTTAATTAACTCTTTTTTATATACATTTTATAACATAGTGGTCTTTAATTGAAAAAAAAATAATTTTTATATCAAATTATATAATAAGAATATCAATTTCTTTAATAAATATGGTTAATATATTTCAATATATATCACACGTATAAAAGAATACCGATATTTATTGAATATTCAGCTGTAAATATATATAAATATTTAATAATTACTAGCCTGTAATGGTTTTAATATTCATAAAAATACATTTCTTAATTTTGTTATGTCTATTATAAAATCTAAATAAAAAAAATCGAATGCAAAGAAAAATCAATAGCTTTTAAGAAAAATGAAATGTTTTTTTTTTTCAAAATATTTTTATTTTTTCGCCTATATAATTAGTAATAATTCAACGGATAATTTGATTTCTAAATTACATTAGGAGTTTACAGGAAATATATTGGAGTTTTCTTTTCTTTCTTTTTTTTTTTTAATTTTAATTTTAATTTTAAAATACTCAAGATTTACTACAATAAGAATGTTATGTTTTTAGAAAAAAAATCCCAGAAGATCTCTTTTTTTTCGACTTTTCCTTATCTCAAATTTCAAATTCAGTAAAAATGGAATTAATTTTACTTGCAATTTTTTTTATAATTTCAATATTCGTAAAAGATATAATTCTTTTTTTTTTTCGTGAGGTTTAAATTATAAATAATATTACCATAATTTTGCAAAAAAAACCTTTAGTATTAAATTTTTCATAACATAATTTAATAAGGAACTATTATTTTTTCGAGTACTAAATTTAGAGATATATCAGCCTACAGTTTATACAAAAAACGCTATTTTTCCGGAATTTTTTTCTATCGAATATTTTTATATGCACCATTAATTTCGATTATTATATAAAAATAAATTAATAATTTTTTATCAGGTAACTAAATTAAAAAATGATTTAAATAAAATTTTATAAGATTTTTATTTTATCGATTCGTTTTACTTTAATATTTCTGCTACTACACAAATATACCACTTTTTTTTTTGAGGGAATTTCGTTTAAAAGAAAAAATACCATATTTTTGTAACAATAACCAGATTGAATTAAAAAAATTAATAGTATTTTGCGAATTCTGAATGAATAAACCTTAGCACGGGTTTACACATAAATAAAATATACTATATGTGATAAGTTTATTGAATTCGATGTACGATCTAATTATTTTTTTAAAAATATAAAACTAAAAGTCAGATTAAATAAAAAAAACTTTTTTGCCTTCAAAAAGATAAAAAATTTAAGGGGATACTTTTTTTTCTTTGAAAATAATTCAACCATACAAATATTATTGATATTTTTCATTACCCCCCCCCCCTCACCGATTTTACTTGGAAAATGGCTAAAAAATTACTCTTAGTATTATTTTATAATCAATGTGCTAACTTAGCTTAAAACCCACAATTTATTGTGAAATACTGAAGGGAAAAAATTATTCGATAAAATAATATATATAACTTTTTTAAACTAAAAAGAAATCAAGAAAATGAAGCTCCTGCAATTTGAAAATACACTTACATTTTCAGTGTGATAAATTTAACAAGAATTTTTAAAACCCCCCATTAAGATAAAAAATTGGTGAGTTGTAATATCATACAGTAAAATAAAAAATTCAAAAAAAAATAGCCGATTTAAAATAACTAATCAAACAAATTTTAGTATGTGGAGAAGTATCAATAATTTATACTATTTTTTAAAAAAGGATCAGTTTTATTAAATTATTACTTTAACTGTCTTGACTCTTTCTGGGTCCAAAAATGTACCGATTTCCTATCCGTGTTCCCTCAAATTAATTCACACGAGGTGAGATTTTAATGGGGCGGTATGTGAGTTCTGTGTGGCAATTTTTTCGAATTCTTTTAACGTTTTTCTGATTTCGTTAAATATCATTATATTCATTTTGTATTTTTTGAGATAAATTTCCTGCTTAAAAATTAAAATTTTGAAATTCAACATCTTTTATTAAATAGCAAACACAGCCACAATGTTGATTATATCTTTATATCTAATCCGCTTGGTGTTTGAACCATCCACCTACTGACAGTTTGAACCTGTTATTCCTTCCTATTTTTTCTTAGTATCAGCCTCTTATACAAGAATAAAAATGTTCTATTTTCCGGATAATGTCAATATAAATTTACAAATTGCCTATTTACTTCTATTTTCAAAAAATGGTGGAAATATTCAGTAGGCCAATCGGTAATAGGTGAATAGTCTCTTCACTCAAAATGGTTGATTTGACAGTAAAGACGAATGTAATTTTAGTACCACAGGTCTTAAGGTCTGATATATCTGTAGAAAATGATTAATTGAACAAATAAAAATCGGAAAGCTTTTTGAGCTCAGAAAAGACTAGATCAGGAATTATTGGCAAACATGATTTAATTGATACCCAAACCCAGTGATTCTGTAGTCTCTCATTGGATAAAACCCGAGAAGTTATTTTAATTCGACATTAACAGCATATCCATTTTTAATTGACCGATATTAATTATACAGCATATTGTAGCCAATAAGTATTGCGTAATATGGGAATCCAAAAATAGTAGTATCCAACCATATAATGTTAAAATTGGTCGAATAATCAAAATGGGCAAATTACAGCATACATCTACCAAGATTTTTGAAATGTGGTCGAATGAATTGGCTAAAATACCTTGAGGCTCTTTAGGTAATGAATTGGATGAGAATGATGCCGCTCAAAGGTACAAAGTTAACCAATGAATAAAAGTATTACTTACTTTTGTTTCAGTAACAAATAAAGCCAATTGATATTTAACCTGTTGATTTTCGCAGTTATTCTCACTATTACTGTTCATAGTCAACCTAGTTTTCATCGTTGTACTCCCAAGTAAATTGGAAACAGGAAATAGAAAAATTTCATTTACATCACTGTTGTTTATTTTATAGATTTTGGAAAGAATTCCAAGGTACATCTTCTTTTTCACCCGTTTCTTTCATTACAGCATTTCTGCAAATTTGAATTTTATCTGATTCCAAAAAATTTAACTTTTTGTTTAGATGTCACAAGAGCTTGTTTATTCCTTGGTCGATCAGAGGTCTGATTTTGAAATCCCTAATATCCAGACTCTAAAAAGGGATCTTGAGCGTGGTACTGATGAGATTAAACTTGAGGCTTTGCAGAAAATAATAGTTGGTACTCTAAATGGCGAAAAATTCGATTCCTTGTTTATGATTATTATTCGTTTTGTTATGCCTACCAAGAATAAAATCTTGAAAAAGCATTTGCTCTTTTACTGGGAAGTATGTCCCAAATATGACGAATCAGGAAAACTTAGACAAGAAACTATTCTCATTTGGTAACCTTCACCCCTTAAAAGGATCCTTTTTTCTTTTTATAACTGTTTTTTTCTTGTAAATATTAGCAATTCTCTCTTAAATGATCTGCATCATTCGAATGAATACATCCAGGGTGCAACCTTGCGTTTTTTATGTAGATTGAAGGATAGTGAACTTCTAGAACCATTGATCGGACCTGCTCGTGAATGTTTGGTAATTTACTTTTATTTTAAATTCTTTATTTCTCGCATTTTTTTCACTTTTTTCATTTTTATTATTATTAGAATCATAGACATGCTTACGTCAGAAGAAACGCTGTCCTTGCAATTCACAACATTTACAAAGTTCAAAGCCATCTAATACCAGATGCCCCTGAAATGATTCTTTCTTTTCTCTCAGTTGTAAGTTTATTTTCTTCTATTTTTTTCCTCAACATTATTTCACCATTTTTTTTATTTACTATTTTTCAGGAATCAGACTCCATGTGTAAACGCAATGCTGTTGTTATGCTCACAGATATTGATCTTGGAATGGCTGTAGACTGGCTATTAGAATCTTTAAATCTCATTGAAGGCTTTGAATCGAATTTGCAGCTTTCCGTTATTGAGCTTATCCGTAAAGCAGCCAAGATTTATCCACAGGAAAAGCCTAAATTTATCAGAATCGTCTTTGAATTGCTGTCCTCAGATTCTTCTTCTGTTAAATTTGAAGCTGCTTCCTCTTTAGTTGCACTTACAAACAACTCTGCCGCAATTAAAGGTATTAATTTTCATTGATCCCCCTTTAATAAACTTAACGCCTTATTTTTTTTCAACTCTTTTAGCCGTTGGGTCTAGCCTTATTCACCTTGTTATTAAGGAGTCCAACAACAATGTTAAGTTGGTTGTACTCGAAAGGTTGGACAACTTGAGACAAAAACATGAAGGTCTTCTTGATGACCTGGCTATTGACTTGCTACAAATCCTATCAAAGTACGTCTTTTTTTTTCTAATGTCGCATTCTTTTATTAAATTTTTCTTTATCTTTGATCCAGCTCTGATCTTGAAGTTAAAAGAAGAAGTCTGGATATTGTCATGAAGTTGACTAGCCAGCGAAATGCCAGTGATGTTGTCGGGATTTTGAAAAAACATTTGATTAAAACCTTAAATGCTGACTTTGAAAAGGTATTTTAATGATTATTGGATTATCTTTTTTATCTAATTCTTTAAAATTTATTAGGTTAAAGAATATCGCGAGCTTCTTGTCCAGACTATTCACGCTTGCGCTGTTAGTTTCCCAGAAGTAGCTGCTGATGTAGCAAAACTATTTTTATCTTCTATCGGAGAATTCTCCAAATCATCTGCAGCAGATGCTATTTCATTTGTCAGGTATAATATCGAAAAATTATCCTTTTAATCTTTTTAACTTACCCAATTTTCCTATTTTTAAATAACAGAGAGGTCATCGAAAAGTTCCCTCTTCTCCGCTCCAGCATTATCAATGAACTTCATGCCACATTCCCAGAAATCAAGTCTTGTGATGCCATGTGTAGAGCCTTGTGGATTTTAGGAGAATACTCTTTTGATATTGATTGTAAGATTTGCTCTATTAAAATTTATTACTTGAAATGAGCATGTGACAAACTGATCTTAAATTTTAGCCATCAAAATCACTTGGGAAAATATAAAGGGCTCGTTAGGTGATCTCCCTCTGTTGGCCCTCGAAGAGGTTTATCATTTTTTCAATTTTATTTTTTAATTAAATACTAAAACACTTTAACTTTAAATAGAGAGAAGCGCTAAACGCGAATGACGAAAACCCTGAAGATAACCCTGAAACTTATGTTCCTCATAATTCTACTAGAATTTTACCAGATGGAACCTACGCCACTGAATCGTATTTAGTAAATACTTCAAGTTCTGCAAACACTTCAGTAACTAGCAAACCACCAATAAGAGGTATCTAAACAAAAAACTTTATAAAAAATCAGTGTTTATAACCTTAAATTAAATTTATAGCGTTGTTGTTCGATGGTCAGTATTTCCTTGGTGCTGTATTGGCTAATACCTTAGTCAAGCTAGTTTTGAGATTTTCTAAGCTAGGAGGGTCCCCTTCAGAATTGAATCAGCTGAACGCTAATGTATTAATATGCTAATACTTTCCTTAAAAACTTGTAACCCCATTTTTTACTTTTATATTTCTAATTTTAGGCTCTATTAGCTATGATTGGAACCATCAGAATTGGTCAATCATCTTTTGTAAAGGATCCAATCGACGAAGACTCCTATGACCGAATTCTAGCATGTATTAGAGCTCTTGAACATAAGCAAGAAGACTATGAGGATCTTGAACTAGCATTTTTGGATGATTCCCTTATGGCCTTCTCTCGATTAGTAAAATCACAGGATGAGAGATTAGAAAAATCCAAGAATGTTCTTAAAGACCAGTCTATCAAGGGTTTTGACTCCCCTATGGAATTCCGTCTTTTAGCTAAACCCAATGCAGACCAAGATGAAGTGGAAGATCTCAGTAATGGAGCATCTGATAAACCCGGATCCGAGGTGGTTACGAAGCTTGATAACATAGTGCAACTTACTGGATTTTCCGACCCAGTGTATGCAGAGGCATATTTGAGCGTTCATCAATATGATATTACAATTGATATTTTGATAGTCAATCAGACAAATGAGACTTTGAAAAATTTAAATGTTGAGTTCTCCATGATGGGGGACTTGAAGCTCATAGAAAAACCTCGCTCTTATAATGTTTCTCCTAAGTCATTTTCTTCAATCAAAGCAACAGTGAAAGTATCTTCTGCTGACTCGGGGGTTATTTACGGGAACCTCACCTATGACGGGCCTGGACCTTCAGACACCACAACAATAATTTTTAACGACATTAACATTGATATAATGGAGTATATTAGACCAGCATATTGTGATGATGCCAAATTTTTCAGCATGTGGTCTGAGTTTGAATGGGAAAACAAGGTTGATGTTAATACCAAGATAACAGATTTGCAGCTGTATTTGAGCCACTTGGCTTCATCGACAAACATGGCAATATTGACACCCGATAGTGCATTGGAAGGGGATTGCGGCTTCTTGGCAGCCAATTTGTATTCCAAATCAATATTTGGGGAAGATGCTTTGCTTAATGTGAGTTTGGAAAAGGTCGATGAGAACAGCTCAGTTACAGGACATATCAGAATCCGCAGTAAATCCCAAGGAATCGCATTAAGCTTGGGCGATAAGATTAACTCTATTCAAAACAATCCACCACAAGCTTCTTCAGTTTAGTCAGGATCATATCACAGCGTGATTTTCATATTTTACATCTTTATTAAAATTCATAAAGTTGCCAATGAATATTTTGGCACTTCCGTATGCTTTAATATACCACATTCCTATTTAATATTCAATCTGTTACTTTTATGTTTTTAATGTTTATCTTTTTCTTTACCCCATTGGTTTACAGAAAGATCATAATTACGTTACTCGGAATATGAATGAATTCTTGTTTTTTAAGGGAAAGCTAACATGATGCAATCAACCATTTGATAGGAAAATTGCATTTATAATATCTATATAGCTAAACTCACAACCTATAAATTTAATATCAACAATAATATCTGATTAATGGTCTAAATATTTGAAATTTTACTACAATTACTTGAATTCTGGTTCTTACAATAAAAAAAAGGGATGGGCTGTAATTAAATACTCGCATTCGATGTACTCTTCGTTATCTGTTTCATATAAAATAAGTTTCAAGAGGAAAAAAAAACCTTCAGAAGAGGGCTGGAAAACAAACAAACAAATAACTGAAAAACTCTGAGTTTAGAACCCGAAAGTTGATGTTTTTGTTTTTGTCTTTTTTTTTTTTTTTTTTTTTTTTT
>LSSL01000878.1:10968-21692 GCA_001953115.1 Smittium mucronatum
TTTTTTTTTTTTTTTTTTTTTTTTTTCAATAAAAATCAGACGTGAGAAATGGAATGGAATGGAAAGAAAAGAAAAGAAAAGATATGTAAGATCTCGAATGAGGGAGAGGGTGACTTGAAATATGTGTGTTCAAAGGAAAAAGTGGGGTAGTGTTTCTTGGAATTCAAACGAATAGAACTTGAAAAAGGAATTCAAATATGACCGACCTGAAATTGCAACTTTCAATGATTAGATAAGTTGAGAATTAGCATTGGTGTTGGTATTTAAAGTTTGCCAGTATACCAGATATGATAAAAACAGGCCTGAACAAAATTGGTATTACTTTTATTCTTTATAAAAGAAATGAAATGAATATATAGAAAAATGTAGGTTTGAGGAAGGTACATTTATTTAAAATAGGATGCCATTTGGAGATGTTTAGTTGAGGCCAAAGTTAATACCCTTTAAAAATGAGGGTTGCGGAATAATTAGGCTCCCAAAGAGAATAATTAGTACTGGAAATATCAGTGTTATTTTTACGAAAAGAAAAAAAAAAAGAACGGAGAATAAAAGACTGTATTATTAAAAACAAAAAAAAATACTAATATGAATGATGCTCAAAAGTAGAAACCTTCAGATTTCAACGAGAGAATTTCCTTTTTCATTGCAGCAAGTTGCAACTCATATTCTTTGTACTGAGCCTTGGTCTTTTCAATCGCTTCGTCCAGGATTTTTGCCTCTTTGAGCTCCAGTTCCAAACCTAAAAGAAAATCAAAAGATGTAAAAAAGGAAGAAACCAAAATAATGAAAGGGGTTATTACTAAAGGGATGATCGACTCCTATTGTGGCTGGTAGTCCAGGAGATTTATTTGCCATTAGAATTTCAAAAAATTCTTCAGTTGGTTCACTAAAAATCTAAAAGTTTGGAAAATAAGAAATATGAACACATATCAATTTTTTTACATTCGGGAAGGGTAAGTGTAGAAATAAAATAAAAGTTACCAGTTCATCAAAGTAAACATTATTGACTTGCTTGTGTTTTGGCCAATTTGAAGCTTGACCTTCAGGGGGGTACAACTTCAACATATGGTAGAGTGAAATGGGATTTTCTCCCGAACAAGGAGGAAAAAACAGCTTAATGATAACCTCAAATTCACCCCATCCAGTTTCTGTCACTTCATAAGGGAGGCTAGTTAAAACTAAGGGAGGAAATAGAATATATCAATTCACATTTTATTGAAATGAAAATTATTTTAATATATATATATATAAAGGTACCTCGATTGCTGGAAACAAATGTTTCGTGCAACTTTATTTCAACTTTAGGAATGATGTGAGACAAATCGGAACCATCGCAGGATTTTACAAATACAGTCCATTCATGGGTGTGATCTTGTTTAGGAGGATTCAATTCAACGGCAACATTTCCATAAATGAACGGCCGACTAACAACAACGCCCTGTTTGCGAATTTGATGGAAATTGTATTATTTTCAAAAGTAATTACAAGGAATTATGAATTTGAGAAGAGAAGAAATGTTAATATTGAACATAAGTAAATCTAGAAACTGATTACCTTCAATCTTTTTAGTCCTTTATTCATTTTAAATTAAAGCTTAAGCTTCATTAATCAATACTATTTATTTCTAGCAGCTATTAGCCAATATACTTTGAGTTTGTGCTGAAATGCAATTTACTAGCTTAATATCTTTTAAATTATTGACAAATTATTATAGATTGACTAATAAATATTTCAGTCTATAGACAAATCAAACTAAAAATAATTAACTCGGTTTCACTGATAAAAAAATTAGTAACATTAAATTACGGCCAATTGAACGAGGCTCCAGTGATTCACAGAAAGACAAAGGAGAAGAAAATGGGGTTTTCTAAATACAGCCACATTAATAAATGAATAAAAGATCTAATTCAAACACGTTTAGTGAGACTTGATTGATAGCGCATTATACTTGGCACTAATAAGAATTTATAATTCTATATGTGGATATTTTATTCAGCAAGAGATTCTTTAGCAACTCTATTGCGCAGTAAACTATTCGTCACATCATTCAAAAAATACTAAACCCATTAGATTATCATCCATAAAGAAACTAAAAGCGGAAAAGTTTCAGGTAAACTGGGTGGCAACAAATGCCTAGTTTTCATCATCCAGACCAGATATATTAATAAAAAGACAAAAATTAGCACATATAAGGTTTTATACTTTACCGAAAATGGCAAGCTACCCACTTTATATTTTTTTAAAAATAAAAAATAAAAACAAAAAACGCTCAAGTTTTAATTCTAAAATGTAAGAAAATTTTTATTCTATTAAAAGAAGGGTATAACTTAAGAATTTTTTCCATCGGAGTGATTTCTATTATTGTTGTTGTGGGATTCGTTGCTTGGTAAATGAGAATAGGTGGGTCTTGGGGAGAGACTTAGCGGTGAAATATATCCTGGAGATGAATATCCGCTGTGGTGAGATCCATAATTATGCGAAGGATTGGGCTGGCTATAGCTTCCATCGTGGTTTCTCACTAGGCTTTGGTACTGGTAGCTCTGAATATACTGTTGCTGCTGCTGGTCTTGCATCTGTTGATTCTGCATTTGTTGTTGCATTTGCTGATTTTGCACCTGTTGGACTTGCATCTGTTGACTTGGCTGCCTGTGATTATACATCTGTTGCTGCGGTTGCTCTTGATTATACATTTGCTGATGAGTATATTGTTGTTGTTGAGGTTGTCTTTGATCGCCATAATTGGCACCACTTATAGTGGGGTAGATGGGGAAGGGAGAGTATACTTGAGGCATAGAATGTCCTTGTAATGTTGGACTCCCAGGGTGAAATGCATATACTGGCGAAACATACCCAGGATTTGGGTAATAAACAGGTGATGTCAACCCAATGGTTGGGATAACATTTGAGTTTGGTGAATTCGGTCTAAAAATTCAAATAAATATCAAGATAAAAGAAATCTATTTTTTTTCCGTAAAAATCAAATAATACCGATCGTAATATCCTTCAGAAAAGTGGTATGGACTCATTGGCGATGTGGGTTGATATACGATAATCGGACTCAGAATTATTGGGGATTCGGGAGTTGGACTAATTGGGGTGACGCGTTTGATTTTTTTCTGCTCATTAGTATCTGCAAATTTCACTTTTAATGGCTCATTACAGCCTTCAATATTTTTTAAGTTGAACAATTTTATAATTTGGTTGGCATCTTCACGAGTAGACATTCTATTGTTGTTTTTTGATGAAAGAATTCCTTTTTTAAAAAAACGGGGAGGGGAAGTTGTAAGAAAATATAAAATTTTAAATTAAAAAACCTGGCAAAACCGACTCTTCTACTTGAATCGTTTTCGCGCAAAATCCTTGCAGACAACACCTGATATGGCTCAAATAGTTTAATCAGGTCCTATCAAATGATAAAATTGGCGAAACGAAGAACGAAAAAATTGGAGTGAAAAATGCTCAAGAGTTAATATTGAAAAAGCGAAAGAAAATACAACTTACAGATTCAGTGAAATTGGGAGGTAGGTTAGAAATATATAAGTTTGTAGAATTCTTGTCTTGTAAATATCGGAGTCTACTCTTGAATGTATCCTAAAGAAACAAATGAATTAATGAATAAATAAAAGCGAGTATTGGGAGGAATTATCTCCCTATATATATATAAAAAACTCGAGTAAATTGTCATTAAAAACTGCAATATAATCTTTTTTTGTAGAAGGAGAATCAGAATTTAAATCATATAAAGTGAATGATATTAAAACCTTTGCAAAAGAGGCCTGATACCCCATTTCTGTAAATTTTTGGATAGCTAGCTGAGCTTGGTCTATGGTTTCATACATTATAAACCCATATCCTTTGCATTTTTTAGTATCTTCGTTGATAATCGTCTTTGCTGATGTGATTTTCCCGAATCTATATAAAAGATCCCAAAAAAAGTTTTTAGATCGTTTCGGTAAATTCGGTTTGTGACTAAATAGTGGATATTACTCTGAAGCTAAACTGTACAGGTTTTCGTCCGTAAATTCGTGAGGCAAACCTCTTATATAAACATTTTTTTCATGTAGATTAGGGGGATCGTTTCGAAATCCTATACCAATATATATATATATATATTCAGTTACTTTACAAAAAAAAAACTCAAATACTTGTGAAAATTCAAAAATATATAGTACGTGAATTGGCGTATAAGGGATTCACTGAACTATCTTTTTCAACAAAATCTCTTGCATCGTTGAAAGAGCTGGATCTGGATCTGGGCTCAATGTATTCGCTTTTATTTTTAGAGGACATTTCATTGGATTTCATATTAATATAAGAATTTGAGAACTTTGAAAAAAGAGTAAAAGTATGTAAGTGTAAAACAATGGAAAATAAATCTATTATTGAAGAAAATGTGGCACTAAGAAATAAGTAGGGCTCTATATTCTTTTGTGGATTGTATATAAACTATATCTAATTTAACCCGATTAAAGAGATTAAAAGGGGGAGGGGTGAATGTGCAAGAATTTCAAACTCCGACAAACAAGTGATAAAAAGGGAATGCTTTAAGGCGCGAAAATGATTCTATTAATGTTATTATAAGAAAACTAAAACAAAGCCAATAGAATTTATCATAATTTTAAAATGAGGAAAATACTGAATTTATATTGCAAACTGAAATCTTTAGATTTCGATCTTTAAACATTTACAGCAGCAAATCTTTCATATCTTAAATTAAACTTTAAAAATCTGTGTAATGTGTTGAAGGATCAATAAAAGAAACAGCTGTGCCTCCAAAATAGATAAAACCGTTGGGGAATATGTAAATTTGTATTTTTATATTATATTTTTGTGACACCCTCGATATTTTAGGTTTAAGGTTTCAACCTCAAAGAAAGTTTACGTTAATATTTTGTCCTAGTTTATTTTCAGAAACTAGTATGCGTTTCTATTCGATCCAATTTAAACCCGGTTTATTGTTTCAAAAATGAATACACCCAACGATATAAATACATTCAATGAATAAGCTCGCAGGAGCACCCTCTTCCTCTTTAGAAATGCCATTAGCTCACTTTTTCCCTTATTTGCATATAATAAACAATGATTCGAAGTATACTTGACAAAAATGTAAATATTGTACCACAAACTCTAATAATATTAATAAAAGTAACTTATGATCAAAAATTATTCCCATTTTTGCTGGTATTCTCATAAATTTCGGTCAATAAAATTGTCGCTAAATCATAACAGCATCTATTTGTAAACATCGAAATGAAAAAATATTATTATTTCGTGACAAAAGTTTAAAGTTCAGAGGAAGCTTTCTCTATTTACCATACAAACCAGCTCCCAAAAAACCTTCTTTTCTTTACTTGACAACTATTTCTGTTCTAAAGTGGAAAAGATCTATTGAACAGCCAATGAAATGCTTTTCATTCTTTGAACAACAAATCCTCTTTGAATATCTGTACAAATAAGGCTAATTTTGATTTCGTGCTATTTTTTACAAAACACCATTGGCCAAACCTGATGGTTCCTTATCGTGAGCTATTAAAGCAATATATCCAATAAATTAAACGATAGAGGTTCTAATTCAAAAAACACTCTAAGCAACTAATTTCTTTAGTGTTTAATTAGCCAAAATTAAAATTTGCTAAATAATTTCCTAAATGAACCCAATCTACATTCCAAATTGAGGATATATTTAAAAATCTACAGAGAAAAGTGCCTGAATTCACCAGAAATCTTACAAATACTTGGCGTCAACTACTCCATTTCAAGAAACGTATATCTATTAAAAACGCGAACAAGCGAATTGCTTTTATTTTAGACATCCTCGTTCACGAAGAATATAATAATATCAAGTCGTTCTATGGAAATCATGCATTTTTCTGATTTATAACTTAATTCGTCACCCATTTGTGCTCATCCAAAACGGGTCTTGAAAGCAATTCTATTAATAATCAATTGGCCAAATCACAAGAATTTTGAAAAACTTGCCAGCTTTTTATTTACTAATTATTCAGAGCTCAGATTTATAAGGGGATTGCCAGAGTTTAAGCCATTTTTTTATTTTGTCCTTTCCAGGTCCAAATATGCATTGGTTTTTATATGTAAATTATAACATTCTTTCATTCAATAATGGATAAAGTCTACCCAATTAAAATTATGAACTCAAAAAAAATAAATTGTATTGGCTGAAAACTGAAGTCTATTTTTTTGTTTCTGGCCATGAAAGAAAAAATACTATGTTTTTGGCGTCTGGCAATGTATAAATTACTGATTATAATAGGCCAATAAATTTCATTAAATATATTTTTTATTCAAAGTGCTTTTCACTACGTTACCAATTGAAATAACTTATTTTCAATCTCTGTTACACTAAATAGGTTTCCAACTAGATTTATTATCCAGTTTTCTAAATTACTCGGTTATGTAAAGTTGATAGAATAGCATTTGGGTTCAAAAAATAGTCCAAACTAAGAAACGACTAGTAAAAATAATAGCATCTGTTGTTTTTTCGGTTTTTTTCCCAAGCCCCTAAAAAATAATGGTACCGACTAAAGGTTATTTTTTAATATATTAATAGCGGCGAAATTAAGTTTATTTATGCTGAAATATATCATTTTCTATTTGATAGTTAAAAATATTATAAATATGCATCAAATATTAATTTTCATATTGATTGACTCAACATGCTGACAAAATCGGAAAACTCCGCAAGTTTGAAGGGGAAATAGTCGGGCTTTTGCAAAATAAATGATATCAACTATTTATATTGCCTGAAGATTTTTTATTGATGCCATCGTGTCATGAAACCTCATGAGAAATGAAAATAGATTAGGATATCTAGAACTTTTGTGCCTCTAACCCCAAAAGAGATTAATAAATCACCTCTTTTTTTGCCAAAGCGCTGTTAAATATGTTTTTGCGGTTAATAAATTCGTTTTAGTCTTCGTTTTAAATATGTGTAAGCTAAAGTTTATATAAACAAGCTCTGCCAATAATTATTAGTAAATGCATTTATTTTATTGGAATCTGTGGTATTAATCCAGAGTCAGAAGCCATCTCACTGATACTTTTACTGATTTGTAATTTTCCAAATTTTGTTGATAAAAGGCTTGGATGATTATATTTTCTTTGACAATAAATTAATGCTAAAAAATAATTAGATTATATTTTAGAACTATGATGTTAGCAAACGATGAATCCAAATTAATATGTACGGCATGCACTTGAAATCCATCTTTTAAATAAACTGATTCGCCACTCTCTCTTGCATCTTTTTCAAAAGATTTGATTGGTTTTATCGAGGCAATTCAGAACAAAATCAAACCAACCCATTTCAGAAGCCATAAATTAGTTTTTATATTTATTTGTTAGTGATCAAATTCATAACCTTTGGCTTCTGAGACCCAAATTTGTCCATAACCTCCAATAAAAGCTCATTAGTGAAATCAACCACATACCACTCTTCAATATCACAACTATTTTATATATTTAGCCCAATACACAATGAGCAAGACTCTTGAAATCCCCCCTACCATCGACAAAAATAAAACTGATTACTCTAATATCCTAAACACTCTATCTTATTTAAAATCTCAACTAAAGTTACAGCGTGGTTTTCAAAACAATTCTCAAGAATCATTTTCAATTCACTACCCTTGGGACTTATCCGATTCCACTGAAAAATCATGGTGCATAAACTGGCTTCAATCTTTGATCAAATCGGCTTCCAAGCAATTAATGGTTCACGATTCTCCTGAATCCCTTGAACAATTGGATTCGATAATATCTCAAGTCTCTGATATTATATCTGAATTATGCGGAGAAGGGGGTAAGCTTCTAAAACTGTACATCTCTCAAAAATTAGCTTATATCTTATCTTTATAAACTTTTTTTTCTAGCCTCAAATCCCAAACAAGTATCTATAAGATTATGGAATTCGAGCTTTGATCCCTTTGATGTCATTCTCAACGAACCTAGTTACCAGGAAGCAGATCTCGGAAGCAAAACTTGGGGCTCTTCCATACTTTTGTCTAGGTACTCATATTGTTAATTCCATTCCAAATTATTATTCACCCCATATTAACTTTACATTTTTGTGATTTTTAGATTTATTTCGAGAAATCCTTCTTTCTTTTCCCAATACACAAAAATCATCGAATTAGGGAGTGGTACTGGTCTGTGTGGGATCTCTTTGTGTAAGATTCTACAAGAATATCCTAAAACTTTTAACATCACTATAACTGATTTCCTTGATCCTTTATTGTTTTCGATCTCCTCAAGCTTCAAAATTAATCTTCCTGAATCTATTCCAATAAAACAAGGTTCATTTCAATTCGGCCAAAATTCACTTGCAAATGTTTCAAAGCTTGATTGGTTCGATGTCAATAGTGTTATTTCAGATACCCCAAACCAAGATAACCATATCCACATCCAGCCCCCTCAGGCAAACTACTTTGATGTTTCTCAAAATATGTCCGTATCTTCTTTCGACACCTTTCCCTTGAAAGACTCCAGAGACTCTTACGATTTGATTATCGCCTCTGATGTACTATACGAAATTCAACACGCGCTTATAATACCTAAAGTTGTACACCTTTTACTACTCAAAAATGAAATAGCTAGAAATTCTTTTTTAAATGCTTTTCCTGATGCGTCAAACTTTCCCATCATACCCTCCTTTATTAACCCTACCCCATACTTGGATAAACTTTCTCTCAGTAAGGTACCTTTATTCTTAATAACTGCACCTTTAAGAAAAACTCATTGGGCTGAAATAAACACTTTCGAATCTACAATGATTCAATTCGGTTTCAAATGCATTTTTTACAAAGATACTTCTTTATCTCAGGATCTCGAAAATTGGTATTTATCCAACCCCAACTCCACCGAAAATAATCGCGAAAAAATTTCCTCAAACACTATCTCTGATGATTTAATTTACAGAATCTACTTTTGGATTTAGCTTTTTCCGAACCCCATCGCCCACACCTCATTTCCACATACATCTATTTCCACCCTCCATTTACAGTTTGCTGTTATAATACTTTAAATCGTATATAGAAAAAAATACATTGATTCCAACTTGTTCTTTTAAATTAGCCTTCCTATTTTCATTACTATTGTAGCACTTTACTGAAAATAAAATATTGTCTATCTCAAAGATATATAAATAACACTTTGTGAAAGATCTTTAGCAATACCCTTAAAAAATAAGTATAGAAATCAAAATTGTATAAAAAGTCCTTGATCTCTTGGGCTTGATATCATTAAAAACTCTTAATATCAGCTTTGGAGCATAGTTAACGAAAAGAAATTTAATCTTATTCTAAATAATTAATTATTTGACTCGCTATAAACAGGATTTTCTTTTTTCTTTCATGAAATTCATAGATAATTAACATTTTATACTTGGATTATTCATTTCAAAAGTTTTTTTTTTCTACCTTTCTTTCGAGTGTGTGCAATATGAAGCCTTCAACTGAACGGCAGCTGATATCAACCTTAAAAAACTAAATAAAAGAACATTGTTTCTTGGAAAAAAAGCACCTTTAATAAGGTAAATTAATATTCCAGATATTGGTTGACTGAATTAATTTTCCAAGTCTATAAAAATATTATATATATATATATATATATATATATAGCTTTTATATTCCGACGAATATCATCGCTCTGTTAGCATAGCTGGTTAATGCGTCGTGCTTATAGTCATAACAACTATGTTAGAGTCACGCGAAGATCACCAGTTCGATCCTGGTACGGAGCAATAATTTTTTTGGTTTTATTAAATACAAATTAAATGGGCCAACACTCGCAGAATTTACTTTTTATTGAATATATATATATGTATATTTTGTACGAAATCAGACGATATGGGTTAAAGGTACTTCATTTGGTATATTGCACTGTTTTCATATAGATATATAGCCAGAACCCCAATGAATCATCTTAGTATATTAGTATTTCCTATACAAATTAGTACCTTTTTGGAAAAAATCTATTATAACTTTAAATCATATTACCCTAAAATATAATTAGGCCTTATAGTTAATAAAGGTGCAGGTTCCAATAACTTCAATTACTATTAATTTATCATCCCTCAAATTCAGTGATGCTACTAAAAATATTTATAAGTCTAGGCTTTATTGCCCGGATTTACCGCTTTATTAAGAATCGGTCCGATATTTTATTATTTTATGAATACAAAATACCTAATTATCTATTAAAAAAAATGTACTTTTATCAATTTCTCTATTATAAAAAAAATTAAATCGAAATAAACATCACAATTATACTTTTAGTAATGCAAAAAAATAGTACACGTCGGAAAGTACCTCGAAATTCAACTTTATCTTGAAACCCTAAAATTTACAAAGAAAATGTATCAAATATAAATTTGATTTGGTAAAATTTATAATATTTAATATTTTTAATAACAAATTTTTTATCTAAATAAAAAAAAAAAATCACTTTGATAATACTTCGAGCATATTGAGGTGTTTGTTTCGAAATTCTCGATGAAAGTTTCCCCCAATAAATATTATGTAGATTTATGTGCATACATTTTTTTTAATTTGAATAAAAAATTATTTAATTTTGGTTTTTGATTGGCCATATTTATTTTTTATGTAGCTTTTACATCGTTTAAATTTTCCAATATATATAAAGCAATATTAAAATTAATAAAAAATGCTATATCTATGATTTTAAAACACATTTAGTATAAATAATTA
>LSSL01000878.1:22399-53696 GCA_001953115.1 Smittium mucronatum
ATTTTGATCTCTCTCTTTTCAACTATACTCAAAATTTTCTGATATTTTTACCAAGATTTATTCTAACATGATTATCCCATAAATTTTGTATAAAAAACATAATAATCAAATTTATTTGATACTTTTATTTTATAAATATAATAAAATATAGCTCTTTTTCTTTCCCTTATTTTTAAAATAAAAATCAAAAAAATTATAAAATAAAACCACTAATCCTCAAAATAAATATCTAAAAAATCAAAATCATTTTTATATAAAAAATTCACTTTTAATATTTTAATTGGTTCAAATCACACGATATTAGCCAATTTCAAAATTATAATTTTAAATTCTTATTTAATTTTCTAAATATTATGTTTCTAATTGCTTTTTTAAAATTTTAAAACTAAAACTTTTTTAGAGGCATTTAATAAATAACCTAATTTAAAACATCTAAAATGATTAAATTAATTTGTTTTATTATATCATATATCTAAATTTTGGTGTATATGGTGGAGCTTAAAGACTTTTTATTTATAGTAATTTTGATAAAAAAATCATATCTATTTTCCATAAATGCGGCAAAATAAAATCCAGAAGATATTGGGGAAACCTTAAAATAAAAATAAATCCAAAAGGCTCTAAAGTTAAGCATTTTTCTCTATTTTTATTTACGCAAATATTTTCATTGCTAAAATAAATTTATTCGGTAAATATTTCAAAATTTTATGATACTAACACCATAATTTTTAATTTGGTAAAATTTTAATAATTTCTAGACAGCTTGTATAAAACGTTTAGAGCAAATTGAAAAATGTTTGAATTTTCTCAACATTTTTTATTAGTTAAAAATTTTTTATAGCTTCTGAAGATTAATGAAACTAAGAATTTATCGACGATTATCACGAAATCTTCTTTTAATATTTGAACTTTCATTACACAATATAGAACTTATAAAATATATTTAGTGAAGTAAAACGAGTAAATTTAGTTTTTTTCACTGATTTTCAGTATTTATCAATTAAATTATGTATATATACTCTTCATATATTTTTGAGTATGGGAGTTGAACCTTATAACTTTAATTTCTTTAGAAACCATGAAATAAGTTAAAAAAAATTTCCCTATAGACGGCAATACTATTAAACCTATACCAGAAAATTATTTTTTATATAAAAAAACTTGATTAATTTCGAATAAACTCTTCATTTATTTTTATTTTAAAATGTAGTTCATATAATTATTAAAATAATGCCTCAATTTTATTTTTAGAGAAAAATTTCAAGTTTTTTTATAATACTGTTGAGGAAAATTTTACAGTAATAGCCTATTAAGAAATAATAAACGAAATTGCAAATAAAAATTAACTTTAAAAAGCTTAATTTTCTAATTCATTGGTGATTATCAATTGAATCAATTAACTATCAGAAAAAAAAAACATTTTTTCTAACTTTAAAACTTAATAGTTCCATAATAATTTATTTTTAATTAATTCAACTTCTAATTTCATAAATATCATTATGATTTATAATTTTGGTTTAATATTGCTTGGAATAATCGATGAGTTTAAGAATAAACTCTTAAAAAGCTTTTAGAGGTTTTTTTAGGATAAAATTTGTCTCAAATATATCAAATGGTTTATTTATAGAATAAAAAAAACAATGCATAAAAATATCATTGTTTTCATTTTCAGTATTATCGGGTATAAAAACAGCCTAAAATAAATGAAAAATTTAGCAATTATAATGATTTTTATTTGAAAAATCCGATTAATAATCCAAAATAATTGCTCATAATAATAAAATAAATAAATAATAATAAACAAAGTATTAATTCGGTTTTTTGAAATATTCCATTAATAAAACTTCTTAACTTTCTTCAGATCTAAATTTTTTTTAAAATAGTGTATACATATACATATACTTTACAAAGAATTTATTTACAAATCAATAAAAATTCACCGAAATGATTTGGTTTTTTATAAAAAATACAATATTTGAAGAAAAAAAACACCCGTATAAATACACTATCATATTTATTAGCTCCGAAATAATTTTATAATAGTTCAAGATAAACTTTCTTCATATATTACATATTTTTTTATCCGATTTATTACTATTTTAATTTTTTTAAGAATTTATCTTTTTTTATTCGTAATTTTGAGTATTTTTGTAGCTTTTATCTTGGATAGAGTCAAATATTAAACGGGAAATATCTTTTTGTTTTATATGATGTAATATTGGATTGACCAAATCACCTAAAAAGAACTAGTATAGGGAATTTGAAACTTTGTACCTTCAATTTAATTTTTTTTTATGGACCCTCTCCCCCTTAATTTGATAAAATTAATTGTTATTTTGAGATAATATAAAATATATATAGCTTTATCTGCCTTTCTCTAGGATATAGTTGAAATTTTCGAAGAATTCAACAAAGAATTGGGGGCTTTTTAAAGTTTGATTTTATTTTAAAACAGAAATAGAAAAAATACATTCAAATTTTATGAAATTTTTATTTATTTGTTTAAGAGTATAAATTTTATAATTAATTTCATGAAACCCTTTTTATATTCAATTTGTTCTAAAGGCTTGGATTGATCAAAAGAATTCAAAAAAATGCATAATTTTAGTTTTATCAGCAACAAAATAATTACACTTTAAATTGGTGATATGAAAACATTTAGTTTTATACAAATAAAAAAAGATATGGGGAAAGAAGTTTATCTTCAGCTCATTTCGTTTTTATTAACCTTGAAAAAATTCTTAGCGGGTATGAACTACTGAAAAAAATAGTGGGAGTGGCGTTTAATTAATAATTCATTCCTTTTACGTAGTTATTTTTATAGATTTATATATCACCAAAATATTTTAAAAAAAGTTCTACTTATTCCGTATTATTATTAGCTTTTTCAAATTCTATAAAAATTTAAAAAATAATCACTAATACTATATCAATTTTTTTTTGTAGAATTTTCTTTATTCATTTTTGAATATATAAAGAGAAAAAATTGTTTTTTTATTACACTTTAGTTTAAAATAAATGAAAATCGAGCCAAAAATCCTTTCATGGTGGAAAATAATCAGTTTTTTGTTGTATTTTTTTTATTTCATGAGTAATCGAAACTTAATAAATAAATTTGATAGTTTCAGTTTAAAATTGATTATAAATTTTATTTTTTTAATGTGTAAACCTGTATTTTTTATTAAATTTCAAAATTTCATCTAACTATATTTAATTTTTATAAGTAGGAAATATAAAATTCTGTTAAAAAAATATATAACCAAGAAGTTTTTTTCTAGAACGAATGATTTTAGTATTTTTGTAATAACACTATAAGTCAAAAAAGTATTAAAATGAAAATCGTCATACTCTATCGTTATTTAATTTATAAATATTTCAAATTTTAATATTTAATGTGATTGGAACTAAAAAATAAACCAACAATAAATAAAATCTATAATTTAAAGACATTTTTTTGACATTACTGGAGGCCTATTCCGAATCTGAATGTTGAAAATTTTGTCTACTCTTCATTTCAACATCGGAAAAATAAAATAATAGCCGATTAGTTTAATAAAAGTTATCCCCAACAATAAATTTACCTTATTTTAATGTCTCATTAATTTATAAAGTACAACTAATGATATAAATAAGTACAAAAAATTAAATTTGAAAAAATTGACACTAACTTATTTACTTAAATTTAAATGGTCCTATCTTTTTAATAAATCTACCTTTTAGTCTAAAAATATGCATACACTCAATAAAGCTATATATCAAATATCAAATATCAATTAACATTTTTTGTAAAATAAAAATCATGATATTAAAAAATAAACACCATGAGTCTTGTATTTAGTTATACGAATATTAATTATTAATCATCACCCATATTATCCTTTAAAAAGATATTTTCATATGAAACAATAGGGATATAATTAAATTTAGCTTTGGTTTAATCTATTGGAAACAAAAAAAAGTAAGAAAAGAAAAATACATCTCATATTTTATAAAAGCTCTTTATTTTCTTTAATTTATTATAAAAACAGTGAATAATGATTATTAATTTAAAGATTTATTAGAAGGTTTATTCATTGATAGCACTTAAAATAAATTGAAAAAATTAAATAAGCTTCCTTTTAATATTAAAATAATCAAACATATATAATTTATTTATAGCAATTTTATGACACGGTACGATAAAGTTACTTTTTGATGATCTATAAAACAGAATTTATGTATTTTTTTCTTAATTTTATATAAATTTTTATTTTATTCCGTTACAAAAAACCAATCAATAAATATACAAATATACAAATGTATAAAGTTAAATTCACCTTATAATCATTCTATAATTATATAAAAAACATTTCACTTTGCTTCCAGCTAAATTTTAATTAAAATAAAAGTATTAATCAATTTTATTTAAACTAGATCTGAATATTTTCAAATTTTTTTTTATAAAATGTGTCATAAATTTACCCAAATTTGCCAAAATTTACACTTATTTATCTACCATATAAAAAAAGTGTCTCAAATGTGTCCAAATATGCATAAATTTACTCTTATGTATCCCTACTGAATAAAAAATATATCTCAAACGTTTACATAATTCAATTTTTATTTTTAGCCTATTGTTTTAGAATTAAAATTTTTATTATTAACTGCATTAACTGCATTAATATGTTCATATTTTTTATTCATAATTTATAATAAATATCCTGGCTACAAAATTCATTATTTGTACTAATATAAATTTAATTTGATTTAGTTTTTTATCTTGTTGTGTTGTGTTACACATTTCTTAGAATTGTAACGAGGTAAAATTTGTATTCATATTTTTAGAAATATTCATTTATTGTCCACTTCTTAGACTAGATAAATTTTTATGCTTGTCTTTAAAGACTGAAACAAAAACATTTAATCAAAAAATTAAAAAAAAATGATGATAATTTTGATTCTGGAACGATTCTGGGCCGATTCGATTTTTTAAAGTTACAAAATATAGAACTATATTTCAATTTAAGTAAAAAATAAATAAATCATAGAACGAATATAAACCAGATATTTTCTAATTATTCAACTATTTCAACCCTATTTTTTTTCCTCATAAGAATTTAATAAGTTATGCTAATTTTTGTTAAGATTTGTATACTTGATCACATATATATTTTTATTTAATTATCAATATTATCAATGATTTTATTGAATTGCCATTATATATTCTGTCTATAAAAAATTATAATTTTTTTATCTAAATTAAAATAATTATCAAATAATAAACTCAATATTTGATGTAATATTTTTAATTCGATTATTTTATTAATTTTTTTTTTCGTGTTTTTAATCAATTAAATGAATTGGTATAAAAAATATATCCGAATGATATTAAATTATTGAAAAAAAATATAGCATCATCGGTTTTTAATATAGAAAATGGTGTTTTAAATTGATGTTATTTATTAATAAATTACCAATAATTATTAATTATTTTTTTTTAGAGAAATTTAATTAATAAATTGGTATTAGATATGTTTTTGTGAGTTTTATTATCATTTTTTTCAATAAAACTTCAAAAAATATTTGCATTAAATTATAAAAAATGGTTTAAACATCTTTAAAATCTTAAATTAAGTTAAAATTATTTAATTTTTGTTCCAATTATTAATTTTTTGGAGATAATAGTTTTTATTATAGTTGAATTAATAATAGTTTTTTTAAAATTTATAATATTTAATGAAATAGTCTCAGGAGTTTTTTTTTACTTTCTTGAAAAACATTAAAGTTTAGCTAAATGAGAAAATAAAGTATATTTATTTTTGAAAATTCTATTAATTTGATTTTTCATTTATTTCATATATTAATCGTTTCACTGAGTTCATTTTTAGAATCAGAAAAAAAAAATTCAATTTTTTTTTAAAACTTGCGAAATGAAAATAAAAATAAAAAATCTATTAAAAGTAATCATCATAATCATCAAAATATTTTTCGACTTGGTTTTTTAGATTTTTGTAATATTATTTTATTCTATATACATAAAAAAGTTAGATATTATTTCAATTAAACCTTTAAATATAGGTCTTTTTAACTCTCTAACTTACCGATTTTTAGTTTAAATAATTTTAAATCGCTTTCATTCATATACTTTATTATTTATAATCAATCCTAATTAGCGAAGAATAACCTAATAATTTAGGAATATTTCTAGTACCTATTAATCGCGAAACTCTTTTTATTCAAATTTGTATTAATTTAAAACTAAATAAATATTTTTTTAGATCTTTTCTCAATATTTATGAAATTAGGGAGGCTATATACGATAAAATTACATTAAAGGAATAAAATTCTCAGTAAAAATAAGATTATTTAAATCTGTTTTATGTAAAATTATGACGGACCCCTAATATTTAATTATAAAATAAAAATTACAAAAAAAAATTGATTTTTTAAATTTAATTAACAAAAATAAGTGGATCATGCCTTGTACCACTTTTAATGTTTTTCCAATAAGAGAATCTGAAATAATTATTGTATTTTTTTTTTAAAAAAATTAGGAGAAATAAAAAAACAGCCATATAATCACATTATATATATATTAAACTTTTATTCCTGAATTAAATTTATAAAAAAGAGTTTTCAAATATTTTCAAAAAATTAATTAAATTTAACTAATATAGACTTCTCCTAAGAGTGAAATACCTTGCCGTGGTTTGGGGGCTTAATAGTGTACTTTTCGAAGTACACTAACCAAAAATTTCACATAGCGTTGTACTATTCTTGGTTGGGAGTAGTGGAGACAGCACACAGCGATTAGAAGAACAGCAATTTCAGAGGAGGGCCATCTCGAAACAGGAAGAACCGATTGTTTAGCACAGCTGAGACATATTCTAGTGTACAAGCCCAGCGTATTGTAGTCAGAAGGATCTCATCTTCTAACAGATATTTGTAGGAAGGTCATTTTGATCAAACCCACTTTTGGGTAAGGGCCTAATTTTATCAATACTAATAGAATTAGACTTTGACTAGAAGCTCAGTAGCTTCAATGAAACATTTTATATTGACTAAGAGCTTAATTAATGACTACATGTAACCTCTATTCACATATTTAAAGAAATTCGAGAGGGGGTATTTCGGTCGTTAGATTTCACTCTTATCCTGTAGATACAGAGCCGGTAGACAGGTAGATTAACTTATTGTATTTGGGATAAGTCTTTTCTTTACGCCTTTTTCTTTTTTTCATATTTTTTTAGTATAGTTTTTAATAACGTTATCTTACAATAAAATTCCGTGATACAAAAAAGAAGTTCTTTTTTTATTTGAATTATAAAATCTCTCAGTTTTAATTAATGACTTTCAACCAAACTTAATATTTTTGTGGCAATAGTAATAAACAAAAGAGTACTATTTTAAATAATTTCTTCCTGAAATACACCATTTTTTAGCTAAATCTTATTCGATTTCTACAATAATTTCTGGAGAGCTCCAATCTTACATTTTAATTTTAATAATCATGTTTAAAATGCCTCGATTAATATAAAACTTAATATAAAATTTAGATAATTTTTAAAAAGTGTAATGAGAAGAATTTTTAGTGCCTTAATAAAAATTAAAAATCAAAATATGGGGAGTTAAAAACTATTTATAAAATATTAATAACACAGCCATTAATTTTTATTACTAAAAAAAATAAAATTGCACTAATTACTCAAGTTTTTTTCTTTTTTAGGAAAAATTACATTTTTAATTTAAAAAATAAACGAAAATATCACTAAAATATAAATCACAACAATGTTGGAAAATAAAAAGAGGTATTTTTTAATAATTAAAATAAGATTACAGTAATTAAAATTGCTCTAAGAAATACATTGTAGTGATGAATTAAAGATTTTAGGGCTTAAAATTCGTTTTTAATGCTAATTAGGTAATATTAATGGTAAATTTTTGTTTCTACCAATAATAAAACAATTTTTTTAAATATTTCTTTATAAATATTATTTTTAAGAGTTTGTAATTTTTTTTTTTTTTATAGGTCGATTTAAATTTGTTGCCCATTCCGGAATTTAAAGATATTAACCACCAATTCGCACAATGTATATGAAATTTTCTTTGCAATTAGGTTCAACTAATTTCTTTTTATACAAGCATGATTACTTTTAATCTATTTTAAACTCCAAAATATAAGCTGGAAATTAAGCAAATACAATTTTCTCGCTAAATTATGAAATTAATTTTCCTAAAAAAAAAGAAAAAAAAGCCTTCAAATCTTTTTTAGAATTTATTTATTGATTAATACGTTATATTTTTTTAAAAAATCATTCTAAAAATTTATATTTCTCCCAATATTTTTAATTCAGTCCTATTTTAATCATTCTGCTTATTAAATCAGAGGTTTCACATCCTATATTTAAATTTTTTAGCTAAATATGATTATATTCAAATATAAATTATATCAAAACTTGGCTAAGCTCCTATAAAAGAAAAAAATTATTATATGAAAATACTTTTTGATCGATTAAATTTGTGAAAATTAAAAAAATAAATGAGGTTTTAAATTAATTTGAGGCAAAAAAATTGGTTTATTAACAAAATATAGATCAATTCCTATTTTTGGTAAGGGATCGGGTTATAAAACTAAAAAAAAAACATATTTAGTTTATTTTAAGGTGTTTTTGGTTCAATGAAAAATCAAGTAAAGTTATGTCGGTTTTCACCAACTCACATGTATTCCAGTTAAGTCAAGATTTTGATTTTTATGAGATTTAAAAAATATTCATTTTTCGAGTTCTTAATTTTTTAGAACTTCTCGATTGATAATTTTAAATAAATAATAATAAAATAATTGATGTATTTGATCCCATCTATTATATTTTTATTTTTATTTATTGAAAGATGGGGGAGGTCGAGCATGTTTATAATTTCGTGGATGGAAGAATACATAAAATGTGATTTTGTTTCATTATCATTCCCTCTTAGATATTGTTCAATTTTTATTTATTTATTTAAGTCATTGGTTTCTTTATTCAAAAAAAAATTCAAAAAAAGCCCCAATTTAATTTTAAAAATATACCAACCTGATTTATAAAGCCTTTCTTTGGCAGCTTATATGTAAAAAATATCATATCTTGCCTTTTTTTATTTAATTTTATCTTAATTTTGAAATTTACACTCAGATTAAAAAAAAAATTTCTATCAATTCTTTTAGACAATTTTCTTTGACTAACATTTTTTCAAATAATAATTTCATCAAATTTTACTTTTTTGTAGAAGCAATATATGAATTTATAATATGAATTATCATTTTTTTCAAAACGAAATTCTCCAGAAAAAATTGATTAGTCGTCGGGCTAAAGTTTTTCATGCGAAAAAATAAGTTTATATACAAGAAGTTTTTTAAATAAAATACTTCGATTATTTTTTTTAAGCTAGCCATATTGTTATGCAAAAAAATTTAAATTTTTTTATAAAAAGAATACTCGAGTTTTTTTGTAAATTTAAACAATGATTAAAAACATATAATATTGTTTTCAAAAACCAATCAAAGCAAAAAATTGAATAGTTTTTTTAAAAAAATATTCATCATTTGCGGCGTTTAGTTGAAATTATTATTAGATGAAATATAAACCTTCCATTTGATTTTATCAAGAAAAAAATAAGCTTCCTACAATTCGTAATATTTTTGATACTATTGAAAATTTTTTTTCTTCAGAATTTGGGGAGTGAATAAATTAATATAATAGGGTTTACTTGATATGGTTTTTTTTATAATTTATAGAATAAAATGATTTTATTTTCGGGAAATCCTACTAAAACATGAAAATTATATATTGGAAAATAATGAAATAATTAGCCGGATGTGACTAATAACTACATTAAATTTACTGTTTCCATGAGCAGTTTTCCACAGAATATGCGTCCAAATTTTGGAGTGGCATCATAAAAACTGTTTTTGTAATCATTAAAGTAAAAAATGATATACATATTGGCGCTTTTCACAATTATGAGTAGCGTATCAAAATTTGATAATTTTTAGTCCAGTAAATATATTTCGCTAGGAAAATGGCCTTAATGAAGCATTTACGCGATTTAGTCTTTTGGGAAAAGAATATTTGTAAATAATAACTGTAAAATAAAGTGAGTATTAAATTCATTGTATTTATTAAAAATATTAGATCTAGATATATCAATAGAACGAATAAATTTACAGGATAACAAGTGTTTTAGTCATTTTTTTTTGTTTTGTTTTTTGAATTTCGGACTTATGAATTGATTTTTGAAATCAAAGACAGAATATTTTTAACCAACCGAAAGTGAATAATCTTGAAATCAGAGCTAAAGTTGAACAAGGTCCTAAAGTTAGATACTTTGCATAAAAGATATTTATAGAGTAGATAAACCGTATTGGGATATTTTATTTGTTTAAAAAAGTTGCAAAAAAATAAGATATAATTAGATAAATATAATTCTAACATCAAATTTATGAAAGAGAAAAATACATAGCTTAATGTGGTTTTAATAGCAACCCTTTCAGGTTCAAAGGTACAAAAAAACATCAAAACGTAACCAACATCATCCAAAGTCAATGCTTAATCATAAACTGATATTATTTGCTGGCCATTTCTTATATTTATTTTAATTTGTATACAAATGTGACATTGATTTGTGAAAGGATGAAGAATTAATGTCTTTCTGGATTAATTTCATTATAAAAACCATTCATTTATAAAACATTATATAAGAGCAATATTTCGAAAAAGTATATTAGATCAATAGTAAAGGCTGAGATTAAAATCGATGGAAATGTATTTGGAAATATAATATACTCTAATTGAAGTTTTTGGGATCTAAAAAGCATCAGTTTGTGGACTTGAGAATTTATAGTTAAAAAAAGTGAAGAGAATCTCAAGAAAATTTTAGAAAGTTATCTTATGAAGCATTGATTGTTTGCAAAAAGGGTTATGGGAGCCCAATTTACAGGATGTTATTTTTACTTTTGGTTAATCCTTAGCAACTATAAAAACAGAATCAAAGATTGAGGGAAATGTATTTTCTAGCTTTATATCGTATTATTTAAAACAAGTCTCTTGTAAAAAATGATTTTTTATCATCAATCTTTACCAAATAACGCAGCTGTAAAAAAGAGGCCCATAGGATGTAATGCTATCTTGATTCTGTGTTTTTTTATGATTTAAAACCAAGAAATTTAGCTAAACACTTTATTTTATAGAAAGCCTGTCCATTTTTTTTTAATACGAATATTGTGGGCTCCTCACCTCATTCAGCCTGCAGAAATGTAATATAATCTACTGTATTTTTGGAAATTGATAGTTTCCTAATACCACACCTTTTTTTAATGTTTTTTTTATATATTTTAGTAGTTTTATCGGCTAATTGAATCCCGACGACAAAAAAGAAAAAAGTTAAAATATCTTGAAACCTATGACCAATTCCTCTGAGCTTCAGCCCTACTTACAAACCAAATAGGTGGCCGAAAATGATTAGTAATTGAAGAACCAAGTTAGAAATGAGAGGGCCGGCGTTCCAGTAAATTTAGGTGTAAGCCCTATCTATTGGCTAATAGAAACATCATGACCAGAAAAGCCAAGTTTGAATAAAAAAGTGGTTTTATTGATTATTAATTCCTGAGGAGGTAGAAGATCTGGTTTTGTTTAGTATGAATGGATTTATTTTTACTTGTTAGCTCACTCAGGATCTAAGAAAATAATGGCACTCCATTTTCGGTTTATGAATTCCTCCAATTTTAGTTCCCCGCTATTGATTGGGCTTATTACATACAATCTTGTATTAAACATTACAGAATTATAACTTATAACAATGTATTTTTGGGTCTCAGAAAGCTTTAACCTGTTTGAGGGAATGTTTTTGCGGCTTGGCTTTTCTATACTTAAGATACCATTGGCTTAAATTTTTCTAAAAGATGATTAAGAGTCACTATCCAGAATTAAATTTATGGTAAAAAAAGGGGTTTATTGGTCACTATTTCTTTACTTTTCCAATGGAAAAAATATTTTTATAATTTCAGTTGCGTGTTATCCAATAGTATTATATATAGTAATATGGATATATCACCAAACTAGGAAGGCAATAAGAATTTATTAGAAAAGTGTTTTCTTTCAAAAAGAAACTTCCATTTAGACACTTAATTGACCTTTGAAAAGTACTAAAAAAAAATGATGACTTTTATTTGATCATACAGTAGAGATATCAAATAGGTGTCGATTTTGAGCAGCAAGGCCTACTAGGTTTGGACTGGGCTGACTAATCATAGTGTTTTCGATGCCAGTAGTCGCATCAGGATTTTCCCATAGGCTCGGAAAATGTATTTTTTCGCCATCGGAATCCAACAATATATCTATTTTCTGCTATTTAGTGGACGATGGATCGGTTCGAAATAGGTTCATACTAAAAACTGCTTCTATTTTTTAGTGGATATATGAATTTCATTTTTCTACTGTTGTTCCCAGAAGAATCCATCTTCTCTTGGCTCCAAAAGAAGATGATCACACTAAAGTCATTTTTCTTTGTTCTGATTTATATGTATAATAAAATAGAAAAATATGCACTACAAATTAAACATGGCCGTTGGTCCGAAAATCAAATACCGTTTTTGAACTCATTTGTGAAAGGATTAGCTCTTTATATTGCAAAATTTGCTTCTGGGGTTTAATCGCACAAACCATTATTTTATTTATCGACTATACCTTATAGATAATGCATAAAAAACCCGGGTAGAAACAAGATGATGATTTTAGAGCTCTTGGATTCAAAAGATTGCCTCATATTTACATTCATTACATAGAGTTTTAAATAATGGCTGTATTATTCGATTAAATTAAAATCGAAACCGGTTTTCTAACTTTCGAGTTTGATTGATAAATTACCGATCAGTCCTAAACGGATAACGGTTTCTTTAACCATTTCAGAGGCCAGAATACAAAAAATGGCAAGCACAACAGAAGCTTACAAACACCCATAAACCCAAAAATTGGCTCGGATTTTTTTATTAAAAATGAAATAAACGAATAGCTATTTAGCATTATAAATAATTATATAATATGCTTTATAGATAAATGGAATCAGTGATCAATTAAAGAGATGAATGGAAAAATTCACCGCATACACAAAAAGTAACAATTTATGTGCAATAGTATTGGGCCTTGATTCTACAGTTTTTGGCCAATATTAGTAGTTATATATAAAGTTTTATACTATTGGTCATAAAAAAACACACTTCCTGTTCAGAAAATGCCATCTTTATAAACTAATATTTAATATTGGGCAAAGAAGTGTCTATTTTTGACCAGTATTAACGATTTGAAATTAAATCCTCTAGCTGTAGTCAATAAAAAAAGCATTTCCTGGCCAAGAAGTGGCCATATTAACCAAGTAAAATGTGTTTTGGCTGAGTAAAAATCTTTCCCATATTTTTTTTACCTTATCAACAGTTATGGTTATATTACATAATACACTAATTTAATTTGCTAAAAGTCTATTATCTTTGCAAAAATTTGGCCATTGAAAAACTTGAAATATAGTGATATAGAATTCTAGTCCTTTCAGTGCGATGGTGTGAAAAATGGCTGAAACTTTTAGTTCAATATTATCATTAGATTAATAAAATTTGTATACTATTGGACTAATCATGAAAGTTGACTAATTGAAATCGATAATATGTACAAATATGAGTGAGGCACAATTTAAGGCCCGGAAAGGGTTAATGCATTTTGAATGTATCAGCTAGCTTGTTCATATAGTGGAATTAACTAATGGCAATCTTTTCCCGATCAAAATCGGCGCATAGTTAATTCATTAATTCTTGGTGGGCCAAGTTGTACCATTTTTCTATAGCGAATATCCATGTTATATATCTTACTATTTCTGTGAAGTTAAATTGTACTGGGTGTATAGCATTTATTGGTAGGAGCCTTTTCAAGACCAAGAAATCGGAGTGCGTAGATGACTCTTAAGGTTGAATAATCAAATGTAGTGAGTTGTGATTTCCCATTGTTTTTATCTAACTATCAGGTGGTTTGCATTGGTAATCAAAAAATGAAATAAGCCATCTGTTTTTTTTTCAGATCTCCAAATGCAAGAATGTGAATTTTTTCACTTAAGGTATTATTATTATCATTGGCTGTTTATGGGAAAGAGGTGACCCTTGAGCTAAATTCATCAGGTGGGGCTTTTTGCATTGCACATTTTGATAGTCACTATAAGGGGGTGTATTTTGTATTTTATGATTTGACTAATCATCGGCCGATAATTTGCTCAAATGAGTTACAGAGCACCGAAAATTCTGTTTGAAAAGGCAATTTTGATGAGAATAATCCAGCTGTTAGTAATCATATTCTGAACGGGATTTCTGGATCACCCGATACGGATGAGAACGACCCAATTATTTTGCAACTGTTCTAAATATATTGCTTGGTTCAATACACTAATAAATATTTTGGGGGTATTTCTTGGAAATCCAAAACGTTCTATTTGGGATGAGTTCTATCGAAAAACCAATTTGATGCTCAAAGAAATATAGGAATTATTTGCATTAAAATCTGCAGGTCTAACTAATTCTTGTTTTTCGATAGGTGTTCAAAAACGGACTTTCTATCAAATCACATATTTTTATTCGCTTCAGATTTCTGGAAAACACATTCGGTTTAGCTTTTACAGGGTCCGGCCTAGAAATCGTCTTTCTATGCCTTTCACGTTTGAATCATGCCCAACCCGAATAATCTAATCTTCACAAGTTTAACGGTATTAAATCACCGCGAAAATTGTCTGTTCTCCAGATCTCAAAAAATTTATGGTACTTACTGTTTTTTAACTCATTGTATTTTACTGTTTCCTAATTTAGCTATCATATTCAAATTAGCAGACATCATGGGTCACACCTTCGGCGCACTCTACAACCTTAAATTATTAATTTGATATGCATGTAACATTATACCAATTTTTTTTAAACATAAATACTGCCCGATTTCCGTCACTCTACCTAAATTACTACACTATTATATTAAATAAAAACATCTTGTAACAGTATTTTCATGGCTATATCTTTCACTTTCTTATTTTTTTATTCATCTTTGAATTGTAACAATACACTTTAAATTATTTTTATACTATTTATAAAATGAACATGTTTTCAGCTGGCAAAATTGAAATTCAACTTCAAAACGATACCATTCTGTTTCATGGTACTGAGGAGACCACGGGCTCGAAACTTGTTTATGGAAACATCCAGTTAATATTGAAATCAATGAAGAGAATCAAGTCAATATCCCTCAATTTATGCGGTGTTATCGAGAATGGTTTTCAGGGTGGGTTCAGGGACGTTAAAGGCTTCGATATGGCTGATTTAATTGAATCTAAGGATATGATAATAAATGATAAGCAGATACTCTACCAGTCAGATCAAAAAGCTGGTTCTATCTTCTTACCTGGAACTTACGACTACCCCTTTATAACTAAAATCAGAGGAGATTTGCCCGCCACTGTAGATACTGAATTCGGAAAAATCGAATATACGATGAAGGCTGTTGCAGAGGGAGGTGGTATAATAAACCCGAGTATTTCGAAAAACGTTCCCTTATATGTTCGCAGAATAATCAACTTGGAAAAAATGTTGTACACTCCAGCTGGTCGATCTTTTGGTAACCAGAACGAGTTCGATCCTATTGATTCAGGTGATTCCTTAAGGAGATCCTCTACTGACTCTGATTCTTCATCAGCATCAACTCTCAATGATACTCAAAATTTCTGTTTTGAAACAATTCCCATCCAAGTCAACAAAACCTTTGGTGATAGATTGCAGCTGAGACTCGATACCAATAATTCCATATACTCAGTTGATCAGAAATTCAAGTTCAGTGTTGATTTCCTGCCTCTATCAAAATCAACCAAAGTTATATCATATGGCGCAAGCTTGCGAGAAATGGTTCTGATGCCAGGCTGTAGAGGTTTTGGAAGAAGAGAATACTTGAGGACTATTGGATCCACCAAACAATACAAAGTGACTCCCAACATCCTTGCTCGTAGACGGGATTGTGGTAAACTCGCTTCAGACACTTACCACGATATTGAAGTCGAAATAACTACCCCAAATAAAGAAAACCATCTCGATGTCGATAACCGGAATTTCGAAATTTCTCATTTCCTTGAATTCTATTTTTACGTCGACCACAATGGTAACCGAGAAAGAAGCACAATCCACGTTCCTGTTTACATCGTTCCCCAAGAGTATTTCTCTGAAATCAACTGTTTGCCTCTTTACTCTGATGTCACCACTGAGACCCCACCACCATATGTCGCTTAATCGGCTCCTCCCACTTTTAATCTTCTTTACAACATATACATATCGTTTATTTTAGATTTCTCTTTTATATTTACCATTTGAAGTACTTTTAGTTTAGTTTATTATCAAAATGTATCACTATTCACTAATATCCTTTGTTTTCTTTCTTTTTTTTAAAAAAATCTTCATTTAATTCCTAAGGCGGGTTTTGCTGTTGCAGCTGAATGACTTTTCTTATTCTAATTTTGAGTGGAAGACATTCCCAGAGTATTTTAAATTTTGCTATAATGAGCAAGTCTATCCCTAATCATCTTTTAGGAGAATTAGGTTCATTCACACTATGGATGCATTAAACATTTTCACCCACTCTCTTTTGTTTTCCAATTGGTATGTTTTGATGATTTTTCGACCGATAATTGTAAATTGAATCAGCCCCAATCTATCATCTCCGATCACGAATTCGCGCTGGAATCTGTCAAATTTCTGATTGGAGTCCACATGCATAGAACACTTAAACTTTATAGTTCAAGTTATTCACTTGCCTCTTTGAGCCAATCTCAACGAGATATATAGCCGGCTAGAGCGACAAAGGGGAGTTGAGCAATAAATTTTTTATAAGTTTTTTAAAACTTTTTAATAACTAATAAATAAATTCCCCATAAAATAAATAAACAAAATTGTAAATTGGAACAATTTTATAAGGCGGTTTAAATATTATTTTTTTTACAATTTTTTTTTTTTTCAATATTCAGGTTCAAGTCATTACATAAAATTCTCCTCAGGGCTCTATTCATATTGCAGAAAAAATAGGAAGGATAATTATTAATCATAGTAAATAGGATGCAATGGGGACCCAAAATTTCAAGCTTCAGTACAAAGATATTTTCAGGTTTTTATTAAAAAACATTCAACCTTATGAAACCATCTTCCGCCAATTTAATTTCAATTTATCAATTATTTTATTATGTTCGGTATAGTTTAGATTGTCGATTTTTTCTTTAAAAAAAATTGTATAGAAAATGGAATTTATTTCGAATCAATAATTTTTTTTTAAATGAAGTTAAGTTGTTAAAAAATTCATGGAAAAGTAACCGTGTTAATATACAGGCTTCTTAGAATCAAAATATATGCAGGGTATCAGAAAGATGGCTCTTAAAATACTTACAGCCATTATCCAAAATCTGTAGAATAATATATCAATAAAAGTATATAGCTTTAGTTTCTTCCATAAGCTCAAAATGAAAATGTTTTAAAAGCCCCGCCGAATCTGAATGCAAAATATTAATCATAAATAAATCGATCTTTATCTATTCCTAAACGAATCGAGCTTAAGCCCAAAAAATCACCGATGTGGATATTTATTTTTTAACATCTATTTTAAGGAAGCGGAGAGTTGTTTTATATCAAATTTATATATGGGAGAGGCAAAAGTTTACTCTCTTTTGATTTATTTTAAATATCTAATAAATAAAAGCGATATCCAACCACCTCTCTAAAAAAGCCTTGCTAGGGATAAAATATCGATTTAAAAGATTCATCATACTCACATATTTACCGACATGAATATTTTAGTATCATATTCTAATCTGATCTATAACGAGAATATAATAAAAAAAACTGCTTTTAAACAAAGCAAATTTTCTTAACAGGTGAACCATAAAATCTTAAAAATCAGTCATTTTATGATGAATAACTCATCACACTCCCTTAAATTTAACCCCATGATACGAAAAACAACAAAATATCGACTTTATCTGAGATTAAAAGATATGTGTACTCGATATTAAAACTCCATACTAAATCATTTTCAAACAAAACAATCCCTTATTTAAAGCATCTTCTACACCCATTCATAATTGTGCCTTCATTTAAATCCACATCTCTAAAAAAAAAAGCAGATAAGGAATTATCTATTACGGCTTTTGGCTTTATATCGAAAAATCATCCAATCAATATCAAAATAAAAGCAAAATACAAGCTCAGTCAAATTTTAATGGATTTTATTGGTTAATGGTATTGCTATGATTTAATATTTTTCTCTGCTTGCGCTTAATCACAATTATCTGCCATTTAAGATTTGATTTAATGTATCTCATTGGATATCAATGCTCTCAGTTTGGATGTAAAATATTTATAAATTCATCATGTGAGAACTTATGATTATTTCTTTTGCATTGTCACAATCTTGAATCAACTTTTGATAAGTTATATATCTGCTTCATTTTTCTCGTTTGGAGAGTTCATCAGATTTGAACTCTACCCGACTTAGCAGTATTAGGCATGTCTGCCAAGGGTCCGTTTCTGAACGCACTGCGAAATGCCCGATTAAAGGTATCCGATTTGCATTTCAATTATTATTAACTGTTTTACACCTATCCTCCCAAATTTCAATCCCTTTGTCACTTTTTTTTTTCGCGTTTAGCCTCAAATATGGAATAAGACAATAAACCCTCTAGAGTGCAGGATTCAAAATTCTCTTTTCAATTTTTCAAGCCCTTTATCCGCAATACCTAAACGTACTTTTAACACGAAATCTTTTCAAAACCCCAGCAACACTGATGTCTTTACTTCTCCTCGAAAAGACAATTTTGCCTCAAAAGATTATTCAACATTAGAGGACGGTATATTGCTAAATGTACGGGATAAATCTAAACACGTTAAATCCGTTTCATTGGAAAGTAGGGAGCATGCAATATCACTTTTGAACAAATGTCTTAGCATTGGTGACTTGGACGAAGGGGTTAAAATAGCTACTACAATGAAGGATTTTCATTTGCTCTTCAACCTAAATAATGACCAATTTCCTTTTGGAAATCTTGTCCACAAAGATGATCAAATATTTAGTTTACTTCTTAAAATTTCAAAAAATAATTCTGAGTATTTGCCTGTTCTGGATTTAGCATGGATCGTGTTAAAAGAACACCTAGACGTCCAAATTCATCTTAATGAATTCTTTCCAATGGAAGAGTCTTTGGTTTTAGATATGATTGATATCTATACTGGCGTTCAACACTTTGAACCATTTCCTCGAGAACGTTTAGGGAGATCGTGTGTACAATTTTTGAAAAAAGCTGGTTACCAACTGGATAACGGGTTTAAAAATTTTAGTTTAGAATTAATAAAAGGCTATATTCGGGCTTTGGGATATGCTGGGAATAGATTAGATCTGGAATTTGCCTTGGCCCAAATATCTGACTCTAAGATTTACCAAGAGCTCAAAATGGATATTTCCCTGGCCTACGCATACTGCTACGAACTTGATAAATCAAGAAAGCATTACTTGGAGCTTGTATCCCTCGTTGCTGATAAAGATAGAATTTCTGAGGTGTGTAGAGGGATTTCCCTATCCTACTCTGAAATTGGTTTGGTAGACTCCGCCATCAAAATTTGGAACAATTTTAGCGTCCTTGTTGGTCCACCAAATTACAAATTTCTTGGCTGCAGTAATCAAAGACTCATGTTTATATTTTATTCCAATTCCATGAAGAACTTTGCCCCAACTAAAATCTTTTCTGAGCATTTTTTCAACTCATCTATAATAACTTCTACTTGGGATTATGGCGCCAAATTAAACAAGGATCAAAAACTTAATTTTATTAAATGGATGGACTTTTCGCAACCTAAAAATGATGATTTTTATCTTGATGAGTACCTCGATATGGAAATTTACAAAGAATCTGTCAAAACGCTGCAGACTGAGTTAGAGTGCTTTCTTCTAAGTAACATTCTTTTTCCAGAAATTATCCCATACCATAATGTAAATATTTACCTAGATAAAATAAAAAATCTCCAGGGAAATTTAAGTCAAAAGGATTATGAAAACTTACTGTGGCAACTTGTTCTTTCCAAATCTATTCTCCACAAAGAGACCTTTAAAAAGGCATTAAATCTAATTAATGAAGCCTTAGATATCTATGGAAGCTCTTTATCTAATGAAGTTTTCCTTCCCGCAATTGTTTCATGCCTTCCAAGAACCATCACTAGTAGGCCCTATGAAGATATTTTTAAAAATAAAAGTACTGAATCTTATTTCTATCCTAATGGAATGCAAATTCTTCACCGAAATAGAACAAAGCCTCATAATCATGTAAATCAAATACTAAAATTGGCATCTGATTACGATATCGAAATCAGCCACGACATGGAAGTCGCTGCAATGTGGTCATCAGCATCTATTTTTAATTATAATGACGTTGTAAAAAGATTCAATTCGCTATTATTAAAAATTTGTATACCTGAAACTGTGCAGGAAAGGATAACAAGACCGAAAACCAAACTTCAGGTCAATTCTAGCGAACGGGTGTTTTCACATTTTTACGCAATGATGGCCAGAACTCACAGATCTGCCCTTTATTCTCTGAATATTATTTACCCTAAGATGATTAATGAATTTGGTGATGAAATATTCAGTAACAGGATGCTTAATTTTTTGCTCTTTAGTTGTGAAAAATCCGCTAGTCCGAAACTTGCTATTGGTCTTATTGAAAAAGCAGAAGGCTTGGGGCTAAATCTGAATAATAGGACGGAGGAAAGTTTGATGAGGTGCTTTTTCGCATGTCCTCATACTCAGTTCATTGGAAAAAGATACTTGGATCGGTTATCATATAACGCGGATGGAAGTCCTGCAAAGTTTTCAAAAATGACATACTATCTCCTTATTGAAACCTACGCCAGAAATAAAAAAGATTTTAAATTTGTGAAAAAAGTTTATGATTTATGGATTGAAAGCTATTCAAATAGAAAATTGTTTTCAGCTGAGTTTATCAAAATTAATTCAAATTTAAACGAACTTGAATCTAATGGCAAATTGCAGCAAAACTATAGCATTTTATCCGAAAACTTAAAGAGGGTCTCAAACGGCAATCTTTTGAAAGCTTTCAAAGCCAGTGACAGAAATATAGGTTTAGGTCCTCCCAATCCTTGGATAAATGATATTCTTTCGATGGAGACAATTAGTAAAAAGTTTGAAGTTTACGATAAAGACTTATTTGACAGAGCTAGATATTTCGAAATACAGATAGGTCTTCTTATGGCTGAGGCATATATACGTAATGGATACTTATCTCACGGAAACTACCTAGTAGAAAATTTATTCCCATTGTTGATTCAATCAAGGAAGGTCTTTGAGTGTGATATGTTATGGGAGGACCTCGCAGGTGTTATCAGTGCCTACTGGTATCGATATTTGCAAGACAGATCCTCAAATGAATACCTTAAGGGTTCTTTTGAAATTCTTGATTTGTTCTTAGAGCGTTTCTTTTATAAAACTGTTGTTTCTGATTCAAAAGATCCTAATTCTGTTGCTCGGGGAAGCATTTATGTAAAAATTCAATTACACAGTGCCTTTAAAAACAAAAGGACTTTAAGTGTTATGCCTCACTGGAATGGATTTCTAGCCAAAATTATTGGAGACTTAAAAAGCAAAGCTACAAACATTGAAAATGGATTAGAGATTAAGATCTGGGAAGGAGATTATGTTTATATATCCGATTATTTCAAAAGCGTGGATTTGATCTAACTTCTTCCGTCCTATAATTTATTCATTTCTTTACATCTATATTTGTTTAATATAACTAGAATTTTTTTTTAGCGAAACTGAATGAAATTTATACTATATTATATTTTAATTTTAATAGCATCATTAAATCTACTGATGCTATCTATAATCCTTATTCTTATGTTTTTCTAAAGTGGTTTTAATTTTAAAATCATTTTTCTTTATTGATTGGGTTTCTGTTTTGTAGATGATTATCTAATTTTAACTGGTAGAAAGTTAAAAGCACTAAGGAACTAGAAGCTTGAATGGTATAACTAAAATGATAAATATTTACTCAAAACACCTTTCCTTTTTGATTCCAAGAAATAGTTCTTTTTTTTACACTGAAACTTTCCTCAAAAAAATAAGTGAAAAAAACTTATTTATTTTAATCAATATCAGTTTTGAAAAAACAAACTATTTAATCTAATTTTGAAAAAAAAAAAAAATTAAAAAAAACGTTTTAAACAAGTTTATAACTTGATTCCCTCAGACAGAACGATATTTTAAAAGATAATGGGCAATTAAAACCGATCTATCCAACCTTTTATTTTCTTGGTTTCGTTTTATTTTCCTTAATAAAAAAATAAAAATATTTGTATCCATAATTTTACTACTTTAAAGAGATTTTTAATATCATAATCTTTAAAAAGTATTCCAAATAAAGAATTAATTTGAAATTATTTCGGTCCAAATAGTGTTTGAATCTAATTATATCTGTTAGGTATCAAGTATATACTGTTTGCATATGAATTTTCCAGGTATAAAATCTTAAATTTTCAATATTTTTCGTCTAAAAAACTTCACACAAACACGTCCAATTATTCGACTATATAACTATGATATTATATATGTTGAAGTTTTTGATATCTATGAAAGAATTTCTTAGAGAAAATAGTGGTCAAAATTAGGAATAAATTAACTCAGTAAAAAAATGAAATTTAATTATCATTACTCAAATGCTTAAAACTAAAAATTTGAAACCAATCAACACAAGTTGCACATAAAACTTACAAAGAATAAGTCATGAAGAGATTCTGAGAAAATAGATTTCACAAAGATTATAAAGAATTTAGTGGAAATAAAAGGAGATAATACTTTATTAAGGCGTATTTTAGATAAAGATAGCAAAGGTTCTTTGAATGAAACAATTAAAAGAATTCATTGGGGCTATTGGAATTATCCTGTAATCAATGAGATAAGGAAATTAAACACCAGTTCGAATTTATGTTGTTATTTTAAAATATGAAACCCTGAAACCCGAAAAAATAAGTATAAAATACTAAGAATTACTTAACCAAAAGGGAGGGCATCGAAAATTTAATAGAAGTATGAGCGTCAATTATTAGGATAATACGCACATTATTCCCATACTCTTACTAAAATAATACCCTTTCCGGAGGATTATAATACCTTTAATACTATTAAAATCTCTAGCTTTTAATTTTTTTCAAATAAATAAAAAAAAAACCTAAAAAAAAACAATAACAATACACAAATAATAATAATAATAACTTATAATTTATAAAAAAAATCACTAACTTTAATTAAAAAAAAATGACTCAAAAGAAATCAAAATTTCTAGAATCCAGTCCAGGCAGGGGCATGAAGAGGAAAATCTTTGAATACATAACGCTAAAGAGAAAATATATTCTTAAACCAGGAAACCCATCACATATACATATGATGATGAATATGCACATTGTTTATTTTAGATATTAATTACGTATATTATCCAAGTTTTCATAAATTATATTCCTTTTGTTTTTATTATTTTTTTTTAGCTTATCAAATATTAAGCTTCCCAAATTATTTTTGAGGCCATTCTAAAAATAACTAAAATCATCCTGATATAAAAATAATTTTTTTACTTTCATCGCAATAAATTTAATTTTAATGGGTTGGGATATTTTATTAGATTTCTAAAGCTGAAACTTTTAAATTATGAGAGAATTTTTCGATGATAATATTGAAATATTGTGTTCAAAGGATTAAAAAAATATACAATAGGAATAAATTGACATAATTTCAGTTAATATTACTAAAAAAAATTTATTCAAACAGCCTTTAATTTTCAGGTAACAAATTTTTATATTAAAAAAATTACACTTTTATTAAGTTAATCAAGCTCTTCAGGATCCATTTATTTGATTTTAATATATTTAACTTTATATTTAAAAATTAAAAATAATTTTATTTTCATAACGTATAGTCTCAAATTTTATTCGAATTCTAATCAAACTCTAATCAAATTCTAAATAATTATAATTATTTTTAAAAAAAGTAAAAGGATTAAAAAAAATTGTTTTTTTTTGTAAAAACATCATTAGCTCAAAAAAATTACTAGATATTTTATAGACTGTGTGATTTCTAAAAATAGAGTAAATTTTGATGTCAAAAAAGCAAATACAATCTTTGGCATTCGATGTATAATATTTTCACCTTATATTATAATTTAGTTAGCGATAAATTTTAGTAACTTTTTAAATCATAATTTTGGAGATATTATAAAAATCACCACATTTTTTTGAAGGTAATTTATTTGCAATATTTGAATACTAGAAAAAACATTCGAAAAAATTGACTTTCCCTCGGACAGGAAATTGAACTTCGATCGCCAATTTTACAGACCGTAATACTCACCATTATACTATCCGAGGTTTAAAAAATTATACTGTAGTCATTTCTGTAGAACCAGGGTAAAATATAAAATTATTCGCCTTATCCCTTTAATTATTTAAAATTTGGTGTATTTTATATATTTTTACCAAATTTTTTGAAAAAAACAATAAGAATTATAAATATTTCATAAATTATTCTTAGATTTACAAATGAAATATTCCAGAAACAAGTTTTCAAAAAAAAAAAAAAACTATCATGTTTCTTAATTAATACATTACTCTAAAATTTAGTCAAAATTATCGATATTAATGTTTTTATAATGTATTATTTCAATTAAATATGGTTAAAAATTAGGCATATACCTGAAAGATATTTATGATTATAATAAAACAAATATCAGAAAGAATTTCTAATTAAACATTATTACTTAATCTTAAATATACCGAAATAGAGTTTTTATATTATACATAATTTAAACATGCATATAAAATGTGTTATATGGGTATTAAAAACATACTATACCTATAAAGACATATTTTTGATTTTTTTCGATTGTTATTGACGCATAAATATTTTTCGAGCTTTCTAAAAGAAAAATATATAAAAAGTATAAATATTTGTTATTTATCAATGAAAACGCGCTATTTTAGATATATATAGAATAATTTATTATAAAAATAATATAATTGTACCCTTATATCAAAAAAATAAATAAATTTCAAAATAAATTTTACTTAAAAATAAAATAAAACTTTGATTTTTTACTTTGTAAATTTAAGCCTATAAATAGAAATCATATAATTCAAGTTTATTAAATCTCCTTTTACAGATTTTTATTTCTTTCTTTAAACCCAAATTTATTACATCTTCGATAAATTGTTCTTTCTATAGTCCACTTCTTGCTTTATTTTCGGGTTTTTAATATTTTACTTATTCATATATATATATTTTTAATATTCACTTTTTTTAAGGGATGGGTTAAAGGGTAATATGATTTTTCGAAATTTTTTTTAGGATTTTAATTATAGTGTGTTTTTTTTATTTAGTGATCAATTTAATAATAGTAAAATTTTTATTTGGAATATTGGAATTTATATGATTAAAACAACAATTCAACACTTTATTTAAATATTCTATGAGAAAATATATATTACAGTTTTATCTAAAAAAAATCCTTTTTGAATTTTTTTTATTAATCTGTGTCCTTATTTTATGTTATTGATATTACTCATTATTTTTTCACGCATTTTTTATAAAGATTTCAAAAAAATTGCATGATTTCGTTTAACTTTAAACTATGAGTTTGTGGATCATGAAATTTTCTCAAAGAGGAGGCAAAAATAAAAATAAAAAATTCGCCATTTTAAACGGAAACAGTTATCATTATCTAAATATATTTACATAAAAGAATTATTCGAATGAAAGACAAATTAAAGTCATGCATAAAATTTAAGACTATAATCAACCAAAATATCCGAATTTATTCATAAAAGCATATTTTTGAAACGGAAATTTAATATTGGCTTTTTAAAAAAATAAAAAATCAACTAAAAATCTTAATTCTAAACTAAAAAGGGTACTCTGGTACTTATTTTTTCTATGATTTTTGCAACTTAAAATTTTTTTCTCAATATGCAAATATTAAAAAAAATAAAAAAATTTCTATTATTTAATTTTTCTTTTCATACTATAAAAAAAGGCAGTTAATGAATAAATTCTTATTTTTTATCTTTAAATATTTAATTTCTATATTTTTAATTAAACTAATAACGTTAATGAATCCATTTATAATTATGATTATAAAATACTTAAATTAATCTTGAAAATAAGATGTTTTATTTATTTTTCTTTTTTTTTGAAAAAAAAAAGAAAGAAGTTTTCTAAAAAATATTTTTCAGGTTAATAAAATCCCTAAAAAATAAAATAAAATAGGTATTTTAAATCAAATATAATCGAGAAAATTTTGAATTTTCTTATTTGAATTTCTTATAAAAGTTTTAAAAAAGTCAGAAAACACTTTAATTATTCATTTTTTTAGCTTTCAAATGTAAAATGATACAAAATCATGTAAAATTATGTAAATTGTTTACAAAATATATCATGGGATACAAAATTATGTAGATTCATACAACGAGTTTAGAATATTTTTTTCTCTGGACATATTTTAATTAAAAAAATTTCAATAAATAAACTATCTAATTATCATAAATAGAGTTTATTAAGATTTTAATTTATAAGTATACAAGTAAAAATAATGTTATAACTGGTACAAAAAAAATCTCTTGTATTTATAATTAAAAATAGCTCAGCTGTGTTTAAATAATCTTTTGTTATATCTATATATCATAATTAAAAACAGTTTAAGCTATGTGTTTTCGATTACAAAAGCAATCATAGTTGAATTATAATTAGATAAATTGTTATTAAATATCAATTGAAGTGTTTGGGATTCGATAATTTTATTGTTTTTTTTAGTAGAAAATAGCCTTAAAACAAAGAACTAAAAAGAAAAATTACGTTTTTTGTTAGGAATTAAAATATTCATATAAATAGGTTTATCGATTTTCTACTTTTTTTCATCCATATTTGAAGCAAGATGATGTAACATAAAGAACAAATCATTATTAATTTTATGTTCGGCTTAATTATTGATTAATTTGAATATTAAATCCGTTTTTTATCTGAGATCAGCACATAATTAAAGTTTTCGTATATAGTATTTTATTATTTAAACTACCATTCTGTAAAAAAATTGGGCATTCGTATTTTTCATTTTTTATAAAAAAAATGTATATTTTAATAAGAAACTATATTATCAAAATTATAAAAGAATACTGGTCCCCGCAAACATGATAAATGCTCAAATCGTCAAAAAATCACTTTAATTTTATAAAAATTGATCTTTAAACAACTAAATATTTATACACGGATATATTGAATATTAAGACTTTTTTTCATAATATTAGGGAAATAAATGCAGAATAAATTTCCATTTAAACCCACAATTATCCCGATGATATTAGATGTTTTCTTCTCACTTAAGATGGAGTAAATAAGTTGGTTAGTATACTTTTTAATATGAAATTTTGTATAAAAAATTCAGGGAATGAACCTAAATAAAAACAATAGTTATGGTTGTGGGATGTTTCCTAAATAACAGCTAGCTATTTGTTAACTAATATAACCTTTTATCGAATAGAAATTCTCTAATTAAAATTTGGACAATAAAAATAAATTCTAAACTTTCTGTATTAATCTACATAATTTTTTCGAGCGGAAATTGCTCCAATTGCTTAATTTTTTATCTAATGATATATTTTGTATCAATTTACATAATTTTGTATGATTTTTCATATTTTTTTATAGGTTTATTGAATGGCCTTTTTTTTAGAATCTTACATTTTCTCAACTATTTTTTTTTAATAATTTTTATTAATAATAATATAGATTTGATTTTTTTTCTTCATTAAAGCTCTTTAAAATATTTTTATTGATTTATTGATTTAGCTTTAAATATTAAAAAACCAAAATTTACGCTCTTAAGAACAATTATAATGAAGATCACACTCTCTAATAATTAAAAAAAAATTGGTTTGCTTATTTTTATTACTAATAAACTAAATTTAGCTAAATATAATGCTATATTATATATTGGATATATTGGATATATTTGGAATAAAATATTACCGATATTTCCACTAGCTTTTTTTATATATAATTTTTTTTTCATTTTTTAACCCACAATTTTTATTAATAATTAAATATTTTTTATATTCCTAAATTCATAATTTACAAAAGAATGGAATAAAAATTCCTGATTTCTATTTTATAAAAACAAGTTAAGTTTAAGTTTTTAGGCACAATAAAAAATAACTTAATAAAATTTAAATAGAATTTATGTTTTTAGATTTAAGCTGAAACTATTGAGGAAATTAAATCAACAAAAATTAAAAACTAATGTAGTATTGAAAATTTGCATTATATATATTAAGAAATATTAAGAAATATTTTTTATTGACTAAAAAAACGATTTTTTAAATATTGTAAAAAATTTCAAGTTTCGGAACTTTTATAAAAAAAACTTTTCAAAAGCTAAAAAAAATTTCGAATTCCATTTTAACAGTATAAGAAAGTTTTTTATAATATTTTTTTAGTAATTTTGAAATAGTTTTGTAACAAGAAGTTTATATGTTATCATATGACTGAATAATTATACCAATTGGTACTTTTTATTTTATATTGCATATTTCTTAATTAATAATTCCATATCATATTTAAAAGGTCCTGAGTCACATGAGGTATTATAAATTTGTATTAAATTCATAAATATTATTAAATTATGTTTTCTTAAATATGTTTAAATTCCACAAAATGTTTTATAGTAGACTATAAATTGAGTAAATTTGAAAAAATAAATAATGATATATAGAAATTATTTTTAGAATAATTTATAATAATCCAAAAAAAAATTTCATTCAATCAATTTAGTAATAAATTTGAGAATGAAATGCATTATATAACCTATAAATTTGAGTCATATTTATCGAAAAAATTTATTATCATTTCATAATTCTTTTACAATTTTATGTTATTTTATTTTTAAAATTAAAGTATGATCAATATGTTTTTTGATCAATTTTAGACCTTTCAAGACGCATATTTATTAAATAAAGATTTATTAATGGTATTAAGTAAATTATTTGAGTAAAAAAATTATTCAAATTAGTGTTTAAACCTTTTATTGATTTTAAATTGTTTTAAAGAAATGACCCATGATAAGAACCGGTTTAAAAAAACCATTTGTTCGATACTATAATTCAATAAAAAGTTTATTTTCGAGATTTAAATAGTTAATAATTTAGAAAAACGGGTTTTTAGTTTCAAAGCATATAAAACATCGCTTATAAGATGGACATTAATTAATTTAAGTCAACGAAATTGGGAATATTGTTATTAAGTTAGTTATTTTTTAATATTATATAATTTAAAAATTATTATAATATTCAACTGATGCTAATTAATAAAAAAAATCTGTTCTAATTGACAAAGAGGTTATTAATATTATTCGTATTTTTAGCACCAGATTCGATAATTATTATTATTTTCATAGAAAAACACACCTCCAAAATGACCTAAATATTTTTTTTTATTATGCCGGTTACTTATCTTTTATTTTATTTTATTAATGGAAAATATCCTTATAACTTTTAAATTATGGAATTAGAAAATCTTTTAAATATATATGTATATTTTATTATATTTAAAATAAAACATATTTCGCTAAGATTAAATTTAAACAAGACAAATTTCTTTTATTTTTTTTGGTAAACATTTTTATACTTCATGATCTCATAAAAATGGATTTATACATTTTTTTCGAATTTATTTATCCTGTGGCATAATTATGTCACTAAAAAATAACCCCTAACAACCAAATACTGGCTTGAATCACTGAAATTATAGATTAATCACTAAAATTAAAAATCCCATGTGTTCAACCACTAAAATTGTACCATAAATCACTAAAAGTCTTATTTAATATTTTATTGGCCAATTCTGTAAACAAAACTGATATATTGGGTCTATATATTTGCAGATATGCAACCTAATACATAAAATTTTATTATAGAATTTGAGACTAAAAAATACGTTTAACTATTTTGTCTCAAAATCTTGAAATAGTATTATTAAAGAAAAAGAAAAAGAAAAAGAAAAAGAATTTTTTTTAAGGTAAATGTATTTTTAAATTATTGAACTATTATAAAGCTAAACTGTTTTATAAATATATTATTAATACATGTACTTATTTTTTTTTTCAACTTTGATACACCATTCCAGAACTATTATAAGTGGAAGTACCTTTTCTGCTTTCGTGTAACCATTAAAAATCCAGATTATGAAAAAATTTACTCTAAGCCAAAGAAAAAGTTTTCTAAAAAAAAACCAGAAATCGAGTGTTACCGAAAAAATCCAAATTTTCTCTCTTCACCAGAAACCATTGCAAATAATCCGAAAGTATTCAATGATTTTCTACTATGAATTAGTTTCCTATAATACCGTTATTACACATCAAGGATGATAAAAATATCAGTTCAACAAAAATAATCAAACTTCACAATTTTGGTTCTGTTATTAAACATCTATCCTCGATTTAAATAATATACCTAACAAGTCAAACACAATCTTAATATAAAATTCTCTCAATAACTCCCATCAATACATAGATTATCTTAGTTTAAATATATCTCCCTAACTATTATTCTTGGTTAAAAATCCCCACATCAAGCCCAAAATGTCTTAAATAAAGAAAAGAATTTTTGAATTTGACTTTCTTTAAAAATTCAGAAATCTTATAAAAGTTTAGATTGATTAAATTTATTTCATACCTTTAAAATGGCTTTTTTTTTTTTACGGGAAATTTATTTTAAATTTAATAATTTAACATGATTTTGAATAATATATAACTGAGTTACCTGATATTTATTGAGAAATTAACACATATATTAATCAATGTTATTTACATTGGTACAAAATCTCTAAATAAGCTTCATTATTTGACGATAAATCTACTAGTAGTCTGATTTTATTGTATTTTTAAACTTGAGTTAATTAGGATGCGATTATTTCAAAAAAATCCAATAAAATAACCAAAAAAGTTAACGTAATTTACCAAAATTTGAATGTATCTTGTAAGAAACAGTTAATAAAATGACATTTTTATTGATTCTAAAACCATATTCCAAATTTTAAAGCATGCCACTCAAGTTTTTTCCAATTTTCTCGGTCTTACTCTTATTTTTTTTTGGAGTTATGAATGTATCTACTAAATTTATATGTTTTTCATTTTTCAA
>LSSL01000879.1:9195-23848 GCA_001953115.1 Smittium mucronatum
CATTGAAGCTATTGAGCTCCTAGTCAGAGCCCTCTTCTAACAGGATTAATAAAATTAGGTTCCTACCCAAACGTGGGTTTGATCGACATTGCTTTCCTACAAATAGCTGTTAGACGCTGAGAGCCGTCTGACTGTCGAACGCTGGACTTGTGCACTAGAATATGTCTCAGCTGTGCTAAACGATCGGTTCCTCCTGTTTCTAGATGGTCCTCCTCTGGAATCGCTGTCCTCCGAATCGCTGTGCGCTATCTCCACTACTCCCAACCAAGAATAGTGCAACGCTGTGCGCTGTCTCCACTACTCCCTAGGCTTCCAGCCACGTAACCATTTTTTTCTATGCTTAGACATTAATTAACTCTTTCGTCTTCATGTTTGACAAGTACTACGATTCGCTAAATTTATAACAATATATTTGCCATTTCAACAATTTATCGATTAGAATGTTAATTTAACAAAGCCGAAGTCAATCAGCGCAAACATTGTCCATGAAAATGGCACGAAAACGCCCATCGCCGGTGAAAGAGTTAAAGCCCAAATTTTAAAAAAAATTGAATACCTGAAAAATAAGCTTATCAGTATTGATATGGAAAATCAAGTTGTAAATACTTTACATTTAAAGAAACTTTAGTTTATACCCGGAGCTTTATCTTTTTACAAATATTTTTTAATCCTTATAAAATCCTTTTAAATATTTTTTTAAAAAAAACTATTTATCCCTTTCAGGGGCCAAATTTTTACATAATCTTTTTTTTTGAAATGCGCAGGGGATATTTATAATATTATAGGATGCTATATGCCAATTATATAAGGTTCAGTTTACCGAAATTAACTTGTTGAAGAAAAAAATGGCACTTTCTAAACAGTAAGTGCTTTTTTTAACATTTGGCAGTTTCTTAGACACACCAGAATTTTTACATGTAATTGTTTCCTATTTCCTTCTTGATAAAAATATTAATTATTAATTGGCATATTTTTATTTGATTAAAATCAAATTGTAGCAACTAATAATTTGGAAAAATCTAAATTAGGCAAATTTGCCACAATTTTGAAAATTATACTTGGTTATTAAACCAATATTATGCCCAAGTAAAATCGCTCTATAATACTATATGAAAAATACGTCTGGTCTTGGAAAGAATCTCCCATTTACACTATAAATCTTGATTAGTGTAGTTTTTTATTAGTCAAAAATAATTTACTTTTAAAAATAAATGAAGATGAGAATGACATTTTCTGAAAATTATTTGCATTTTTTTTACATTTAAAATACAAAAATTTAGATCGTTATTATTTTAAGAGTCAAAAATAATTTACTTAAAACAAATAAACGAAAATAAAAAAGGCATTTTCTGAAAATTATGTAGAAGTATGGATAGCCCTCTAACATCAGTACCCCATCAAGAATGTTCGAAAAGGTGTTTAGGTGATTTGGAATATGATAATCTGCATGTTGTTTATCCTTAATGGGGGTTTTTGTTCAATGGAATATCCGATTTGGTTAATTAGATTGGTTAATACAGATCATAAATACTTCTAGGTAAAAACGGAAATGGCTACTTTATATATTGAACTTTACAATTACTAATCGCCGAAAACAGCTATAAAAAGACCGAAGTTACCATTTGGTAATTAAAAGAAAAAGAACGAAAAAGGAAGTCGGGCAATTTCTATTAGTATTTTTCTTTATTTCTTTATAATTATTTAGTAAAATAAACTTTTCATTATCCAATCATAAGAAGGAGATTAAAGGTCGGGAAAAGGTTTATTTTGAGTAAGTACATTTTTTTACATTTATATTGTTAATATGTTTTTTCAGAAAATTTAGTTTACCGTTTTAATAATTGAAATATACCAATGCTATTGTCAGACTCAATTAATAAAATTTTAATTTTTTTATAGTTCTATTTCGGCTTCAGATTTTAACTGGTCATCACTTTTTATATATATAATAAACCATTATAAATGCATTTTAAAAATGCAATTTTATTCGCTTTTTATGCCTTAAGAATTTAATTTATTTGCACTATGAAATTTTGCAGATTTTAATTCGAAGCTATTTTTCGCACCCGGCCCCGAAAGGGATAAACCAAAAAAAAATATGGCTCTGTTTCATTGGCGTATAAATTTTTAAAAAACAAAAAAGACATTTCCGTCACATCCATAGAGCTCAAGATTGGAGCTGACGGCTATTATAGCAATAATAATACTCTGCATATTTCAAATTCTCAAAATGAAATAACTTTCCAAACTCCCAATTATTTTCTACTGGGTCAATAAATTAATAATCATTCAATAATAATAAAAATTTAGCAACAATCTTCTCTTTTACCTTTTCTATAGTTTACCAGACCCCTGCTCTACCAATCTATTGAATGCAAGCTGTAAAAATAAAAAATAATTGCCCTTAAAACAAGGATTTAACCTTTTAGGGCCGACTGAACAAAAAATGACTATAAAGTAAAGTCCACAAAATCCAACTGTGTCAATAAACAGCACCCTTAAGGTATTTAAAGCGAACAAAATTGCATCTTTATGGTATGTACTACAAAACTAAAAAAGACCAGTAAAAAATGGAATTGAAATAGAAATTTTAGGAAAAATAATCATATTTATTTATCGAGTGCTGACAACCGCATCGGTAAACTTCAAATGTTGTAATAGCAAATTAACTTTGCTGAAAAAATAAATTATAGTATAAATGTAAAAAAATGCACTTACTTTTCAGAAAATGCCATTTTTATTTTCGTTTATTTGTTTTAAGTAAATTATTTTTGATTAATAAAACACTAAAATAATCAATATTTATAGTGTAAATTTTAAGAAAGGCACTTTTTGTTCGGAAGGTGTCATTTTTATTTTCATTTATTTTTTTCAAGTCGATTATTTTTGGCTAATACACCTTTTCACGTCCAATAGATTTAAAATTTTGTAAATTTATATTAAAAAAATGTAAACACAATTTGAAAATCATTCCGATAAAGGATTAATTTAATAAAATTGAATGAGCTGCCTCAATTCTTTCCATTCTGGGAATTTCTACATCATGATTCCATCACGCCGGATAGATGTGTGGTTTAAAATTAATAGTCGGCCTTAGAAATTCAATAAAATCAAAATTATATAAGTTATTTGGGCTATAGATTCTCAGATTTTTAGTAAATAATTCTGTAAAGATATTTACTTAAAGTTTTCAAAAGATTTGAGAACAATAATAAATTTTATGGCTGACTATTTTGCTCATGAACATTTATTTCAATGCTTACTATTTTTTTCTAGTTTTAAAAAGCGCCATCGACATTTGAACCAATCCTTCAAATCAATGTACATTTCGAAAAAATGGTAGTATCATTAATGAAAACCATAAAGACTATTCTTTACCTTCTATAAGCCACTTTGAAATAAAAAGAATTCATGGTAAAAATCAAAAAAATTTAAATATTACGAATTGTAAATAAAATCACGATTGTATGAAGAAAACCCCCCTTAAAAATGCTTTTAATGCTGTTAAAAACACTTTAATAGAGCGTATACGTTTATTTGTTTTGTTTTTATGGAACAAGAAAACAGATAATTGTGTTTCTAACCCAAATTATTGGGTCCTCAATACATAATTGGGAGATTCTCTTAGAGAGCGGACACTTTACATTTAAATATTTACTACTTTCCTAATTTGGAAATAAGCACATCTTACAATTTTTAAAACTATTGGATATTGGAATTTCAAAATAAATATTCCATTGGAATAATGTGGAAATGTTACTAGATACAGCAAATCTTTCATTTTTACTGGTTTAGAATTGAAATAATTATATTTAGCTAATGGTAAAATCAGTAAAAAAAAGTCTGACCTTGAAAATAATCTCCTAATTTTTATATGGGAGATTCTTTTGAAGATCAGACTTTTTTTTTCATATGTAAATCATTGGCCGAAATAAATTTAATCATCATCAATCCAAAATAAATGGAAAAATTATACTAATCCTTATAAATTAACAACATTTTGCCAATAGATGACTTCTTTTTTTAATTTTATCTTCAGTTTAACCAATAATTTTGTACTTGATCCTGACTCTATAGTTCTAAATTAGGAAAGTAGTAAAAACTTAGTAGGAAAGCGTCTGCTCTCATAGAGAATCCCCCATATATAATAAATATATCGTATATATAAAAATTTCTATCATAGGTAGCATTTGATAAAAAAAAATTTGGATGAAATGTCAATTTAATGTGTCAAACACCTTTGGGACATTTAGCTCTGAATGAAATGTAGAACCGTAATAAGGATTTCATGTTTAATTATTGAAAATTTTAATTCGCCAGTAGTATAGTTTAAATTGGATTTACATTTTTTTAATCCAAATTTACAAACTTTTAAATCTATTAGAACTTATTTAAAATTTAATGGAAATTTTTTTAACTTGGACGTGAAAAGTGCAAAACATTACAATAACCAATGTTTATAGTTTAAATGTAAAAAAATGCGCTTACTGTCCAGAAAGTGTCATTTCTATCTTCATTTAATTTTGGGAAATTGAAGCTTATGTAATTGACCCATAGCAGCTACTCATATTATGCAGCATTCCCTTCAAATTTCAAAAAAAATTATGAAAAAATTTGGTCCCTGACAGATTAAATGGCATCTATAAGAAATTAATTTTACGCTAACCAAAGATTTAATTGATGATAAATTTCAATTTTTATTGCACTGTTTTTGATGAAATCTTATCATTTTATCCAGATAAATTATATTAAAGCTAGATTTTGCTTATGTCTTCGGAAAACGAAAAACAATAAATATGTGAAGGATAAAAAAATCGCCTTCTACACTACTTTGTATCCACACTTGAATTTTCTTTGAAATATTAATTAAAGCATCGGCTAGAGGGTTAAAAAGGCTTCAAAATAGTGATAATTAACTGGATCTATATGGAATTGAATATATGTGTTTTACGTGTAGGTGGTAGTTTTTAAGGAATCCCATATGTCTATGAGGGTATGATGGCGTACTGGAATTCATTGCTATTCTCATAATTGTACATATCAATGGCAACGATACAGCTGTCTCGAACAACCATGTCGGGATCACTAGAAAACGAGGAAAGAATCTCAAGAACATTTTTCGATCCAATAATAGATCCAAGAGCTTCAGCTGCCTCGTGTCTAACCATGGGATGCTCATTAGTATTTCCTAAAACTCTTGCAAGAGACTGAACTGATGATGGATCCTGCAATTCTCCAAACACGAAAGCTACTTCATGACGGAACAATGCACTGGTATTATCAGTCTCCAGAGCTTCTAATAGGGCTGCTGCTGCTTCTGGGGAGCCATCATCTCGAAGCCCAAAAAGCGCTGTGTATCTATCAAACAAATCTGCTTTTTGATCTATAATCATTTCCCGTAGCACAGGAACTGACATTCCACGACTTAATGAAGGCACCGGATCAATAGATCCATACTTGTTAGTACTGAGCTTTTCGATATCCTTTCCCAAGCCATCAGCACTTGTCTCAATATTTATTTTTTTTATAGCCAGATAACAAGTATCAGCTAGTTCTTGGCACTCATCGTTTAAATGCTGTTTTAATGTTTCAATAGTATCAGGTTCTGATATTGCTCCAAGAGCTTCTGCAGCTTCATGCCTCACCATCACAAATTCATCCTTGTCCGAAATAAGCTTTTTGAGTAATGGAATGGATTCTTTGTTTTTTAATTGACCTAAACAATAAGCGAGCTCGTGTTTGAACAGTTCTGATTTCTTTTCCTCTTTCGCAGCTATTTATTTTTAATATTATCGATATATAAATAACAAAATATCTTTCACTTTATGCACGAAAAAGCTTAACAATACCTCTTATTATAACTTCTGCGGCCTCATTTGTTCCTAATCCCTTCAGGCTAAATAGGGCTCTATATCTTTGGAAAAGAGGGTACTTGTCTTCTCGGTTTATAATTATTTCTTCGAGCTTACTTACAACTGAATCATTATTTTCTTTTACGATTTTCTCGTCAATTGCTGCAAAATCTGCCATCTTGTTAAAATTCTTATTGATAATCACTGGATGTTTTGAGTTTCTCTGTTTATTTAATATGTAACTTATAAAAAAGTCTAATAATTCTATTTCATCTGGGATGCATTCGCTAGTGCTTTTAGCTGTCTAAAAAATATTTTTTTAATTAATCTTTCCTTTGTGTCCAATGTTTGATTCAGAAATATTAGTTAATAAAAATCTTGAAATTGTTTTTTCGTAGCTAATAAGAACCAAGAAAATCGATTTTGCTTACTTTTTTCGTAGCTAGCTAAACTACACATTTCGATTTGTTAGCTAGAAGAATTTCATTTGCAATTTAAAACAAAGTAACCAATAGAATATAAATACATATAAATCAAAAATCAAACCAGGATATTGGCCATAAATTATGTCACATAGTCCACTGGTGACGAAAAAGCCATATTAATCTTCCGTATTACCAAAACACGATCCATATTTTTCGCCATCAGAACGCTCTACGCACCCCCATTTCCCTAAGAGTGAAATACCTTGCCGTGGTTTAGGGGCTTAATAGCGTACTTTTCTAAGTACTCTAAATTAAAACTTCACACAGCGTTGTACTATTCTTGGTTGGGAGTAGTGGAGACAGCGATTCCAGAGGAGGCCCATCTCTAAACAGGAGGAACCGATCGTTTAGCACAGCTGAGACATAGTCTAGTACACAAGTCCAGCGTTCGACAGTCAGACGGATCTCAGCGTCTAACGGCTATTTGTAGGAAAGCCATGTCGATCAATCTTTCTTTTGGATAGGAGCCTAATTTTATTAATCCTGCATGAAGCAAACTCTGGCTAGGAGCTCAGTAGATTCAGCGAACTATTGTTCATTGACAAGGGGCTTAATTCATGACTGCACGTAACCTCAGTAATCCAGCCTACTTGAAGCAATGCCAGGGGGGGTCTTTCGGTTGGTAGATTGAACCCTTTTCCCGTAGGTACGCAGTCGATAGTCCGGTAGAGTGGCTTATTGTAGTTAGGATAATAGTCTTTTCTATACGACTTTTTCTTTTTTTCATATTTTTTTAATATAGTTTTTAATGACGTTATCTTACAATAAAATTCCGCGATAAAAAAAAAATAGAGTAGCTCCAAGCTTTTTTACAGCCTATATAAAAAAATTGATCTTATCTTCCCGATAGATGAATCTCGGCAGGATATCATTTTTTTCGTCATTTTTTTAGGGAAAAATTCGTGAAATACGGTGGATATTATACAGATACATATATACACCATATGCTATTGTCACATATGTCGCCAAATTTTGAAAGCTCTTTATTAATTAGCCCAATCATAGATTTAATGCCGAGATCTCCGCAATATGGTATGCTGATTATAACATCATTTTGTTCTATTCAGACTGTTTGTTACAGTTCTACATGCTTTTTGTTAAATAATAAAGCCTTACACATAAGGTTATTAATATCATTTATATTATCGAAAATAAAACACTTTAATATTCGCTAGTTTCATCTATTCTAAAGTGATATATATCCAAGATGTACCGGGAACTATACCAGATGCAATCCACAGAATTTTCTCTAATTGAATAAAAATGCAAAAATTTTACGGTCTGATCCACTAGCACAGAATTTTATACATTTCTATTCCTTGGAATGAAGAAGAGATTTAGATGAGAGTCCTGAATAGATGATTACATCTATTACGCTTTTGACACCGGATGTATTTTTTCATTTTGAGTTTTTTTTTTATGGATACTAATCGCTTTTGGTCTAAAGTTCATGGAAGGTTCAAAGCCACCTGGTTTTATATACTCTTATTGTATTTTTGGGTTACTTCTCCTTAAATAAGTGGTCTAGAAGGACTTGATTCATTTAGATGACCTGGGCTCCCCCATTTAAGAAAGATTTTCAAAAAAAAAACAAAGAGGATTTTTAAGTTCTCTTACTTTTTTAGTTGGCTTTTTGGGTCTTTTACTTTTAATAGAGTTGAATCATAGATAGAAACTAAGATCAGTTTTTTTGAAAAAAATACAAATTTTTCTTTTACTATCTGGCCAGCTTTTAGCAGCAATCTGGTTTCGATAATGCCAAAAAAGATATTTGAAATAAGCTTTTTCAAAAACTTAATTCTGTATTTTTATTGGTTGGACCAATTAAAAAATCTTTTAATGAGATGAAGTTATAACGCTACGCAAAACTAAGGTTAAGTTAAAGTATACGTTTGTTTTTAATTTTCGCCTTTAATAGTGTATTGGAGTCTAAAAATCGAAATTTCTTACAAGATAGATGCTTAGTCGAATATGTAAAATATCGTGATATAATTCCTCACGTATAAATATAAATGGTTTCTGTTTTTCGGTGTAACTAAAATCAAAGTTTAGCGTATATAAAGACCTGTATTTCCCAATATACACACCAACCCGGATTAATTATAACTTGTATCATTTCTTGTTTCTGCTTATACTTCTATATTAATTAGTTATACTTTTTTGCTACCAGAATAGCTATATACACAACATATATTGATTAAATTGATATCTTGAAAATCGAAAGACCTCAAAGTAGCGACCTTATTGAGTGCGCACTTTTAATCCAGGTTAAAATTGTGCACTTAAGCGGGGTACTAATGTAATACTTTTTTTTTTCTTTGATAATTTTTATGCCAATTAAATCTTATAAATTTTACAAGGAATTTTTGAATCAGATTTGCTCTGTTGAAATTTAAGCGGGGTGCTGCTGTATCTGCTAAATTTTTTACGGATTAAAAAAAAAATCTTGCAATTTGAATAAGAATGAATATAAAACTATAAGCGACATGGGGTCTAGGGTTAAGATGTTGATGTTATTTAATTTACTGATTGCTAAAGACAAAAATAGCTGATTTAACAAGTCCTAAATAGGCTATAATAGAAAAAAATATTGGATTTAGGAGTTTAAAGCTTATTGGTTAACTAAATTGTTTTCATAATTTTAAATGGAAATTTGCCTTATTTTTATGGGGGCAAAAAATATAATTTTAGATTACGGCATATGTTTTCAGAAAATTACAAAAATGGCCAATATCTACACAATTTTTCTTATTTCAGCACAAAATTTAGGATTTTTATAAGCCAACTATTTATGTATCATCGTTCCTAAAAGAGCTAAAAGTCGGTGGAGTGATTGTTTACATTTCACTTACAGAACATTTCGTCTACCTTTTGGCAACTAAATTAAAAGATTAAAACATAAAAATCAGATTTTATACTATTGTAAATAAACAATTAATATTCGCAAAGAAAAATCTCAGTTATAAAAACTAATTGGTTTATCTAGCGAGTGAAATGTGCAATAGATCATTATTCTTGACACCCCATAGGGTAAATATTTTTTAAGGATAATATCAGACCTTTTATGAGTAAAGTAAGAAAAAAATTCACAAAACATCAAAATGATTTAAACTCGGCTTTGACCATATCCAAATTGCAAAATTTATGGAAATAATACAAAATTTCGAGATACTAGGCTATTGTGGTAAATAGAATTCCAATACAAACTATCCTTTTAGGAAAAACATGAAACATGATCATCTATTGCTCCTATATCTTGTTAAGCTGCTAAATTAACTGTTCATTTGTTGAGAAAGATATAAATGAATATTTTCCATTTCTGAGTAGCAATGTTTTTCATGAAATATCCTGTGAACTGAAATCAACTTTCACAGTTTGGAATATTCGGCAATGCAATCCTCTGGTGATGCTGCAACTGGAGAACGTATCTCTTGTTAATCAGACTCATTAGTGGAAATTTTAAGGTAAAAAATAGGGGTATTGTAGACTCGGTAGAAATCAGCAGTTTTTCAACGTAGCTTAATAATAATTATTGTATTTGGAGGCTAAGAAGTGAATTTAGATATGAGCAGATTTATCAAATCGGTAACTGAAATATAATTCAGTAACTATAATCGATGATCCAAGGACAAAAAAAATTTCACAAGTAAAAATATTAGATAAATTTTGACTTGCCAAGTGGTAAAAATAAATAATACTTAAAATCTATCTCCGAATTAGGCAATGTTACATAACCCTTTCAGGGTTAATGCACAAAAAATAGTTTTTGCTTTTTATTCAATGCTATGTTTTGTTTAATATTATTTGTATACTATTGGTTCGATCATAAATTTGGGCCAATTAAAAATCTAACATATACAAATAGGAGTGAGGCATATTTTTGGGCCCAGAAAGGGTTAATGGGGAAAAAGGGGTGGATTTAAAACAGTATCATATGGCAGATTCTTAACTCTTTCATCTCCAAGTGTGAAAGCATTCCGATTCGCTAAATTGCTATAAGCGCATTTGCCAATTTCAACTATAATACCAGTCCAACTTTTATTTACCAAAGCGGAAATCAAATCAGCTTAAATATTGGCCATGAAAATGACACGAAATGGTCGAGCGGCGACGAAAGAGTTGTTATAGATGGCATTTATAGTGTACCTTTTTTCAGCAAAAATTCCTAAGCATTATTTTTTAATCAATAAAAGGGAAAATCATTGATTAAAAAGAATTATGTTGCACCAAACGCCATTCAAATTCCTAATTAGGTTATAAAAAAATGAAAATGCCTTTCTATTTAATTCAATAGAAATGACTATTTAATTTAATAAATTAATTGGATAATTTTAATCAGTGAATTGGCTAGTAAAAGTGGTATTAAACAAAATGCCCTATTTATTAAGAATCTCCCGTATGCAAGATTCAATTTGGGATGGACACTTCCCTATTAGATCTTTACTGCTTTCATAGCTTGGAAGTATGGTGCTGAGACTATGTACAAAATTATTGGGTAATTCAAATTTATAAATACAGAAGAAATTTCTAGTCAAAATGTGATATCTTTATTAGAGCTAGAATGTATTTTCATTTTACTGGTTTACTGACAAATCAAAATCACATACAAAATGGCTTAACTCTTTGGTCGCCGGTGGGCCATTTCGTGCCATTTTCATGCCCAATATTTATGTTGCCTTGATTTCCATTCAAAAAATTAGCATTCTATTGGCCGGAAAGTTGAAATTGGCTATTAAGTTTGTATAAATTTAGCAAATCGGAGTACTTAGCACACATGGAGACGAAAGAGTTAAATAAAAAAAAAAGTCTGGTCTTGAATAGAATCATACAGATAGTGGATCATCAAATAAAAAAGAAGGATTTATTATAAGCCAGTAGATTTAAAAAAAAATATTAGATATCTTGCAGTTACACCAATCGGTTCATAAACAATTAATATAGTAGCTAATTGGTTGATTATTCTTCTGAGCTAGTCGATCGTTTTATTGTTTTCTAATTTACTTTTTATTAGCCACTGAATTTTTTTGGATCGGCAAGTTAAATCATTTGCAATAAATAACAAAGGCCTTGAAAAATTATCCTATAATTGCTGCTATAATTATTCATACCATGACCGAATTATTTTTAACAAATAAAAACTATTATTCTTAAACGCGTGTCTATTGCATATTTTATATACTTTGGGACTAAAAAACTACAATTTTTCTTATAGAAAAACTGATTGGTTATTTTAAAAGGAAATGTATACAATCAATAATTCTTGGGACCTAATTATGAAGTTTTATTGAACTAACCCTTATCTATACAGAAAAACGTGATCATGCATATGGCTAAATGCAGTTTTTTTCTAAATTTACAAATTTATATTTTCTAAATTATTATTTGTGGAAAAAAACCAATTTATATGCAATTAGTCAAAAAAACTATCTGGGAGGATAAGAGTTAAAGATCTTTTATTTGTTTGTTATCAAAATGAGAAACTATTTTCAAGCCCAGACTTTTTTTTACTGACTAAACCATTAGCTATAGTAAAATTTAATTATCACCATACCAATAAACATAGATAAGCACACTAGCTCTAAAAATCCCCGGTATTTTACCAATGGAAACCCATTTTGTGGTTTAAAATATCCAATAAATGCATGCTTTATAAAAGCACCAATTTTCAAATTATGAAAGTAGTAAAAGTTTAATGCTAGGTGATCGATCTCAAAGAAAATATCCCAACTAGTAAAGAGTGTTCATTTTTTATTTTTTTACCTACGATCAATTAAGGTATATTAAGCTCATATTATAGGTCAAATAATAAAAAGATGATGCTAAAGATTTTCATAAATATTTTGAAAGAAGCCAATAATCATTAGCTACCAATAATACAGATTTATAAAGTGAAAAATAAGGATATCGTCCATGTGAAGAGGACTTTACCTCAAAAATTATTTCAATTTCAAACAAATTGTAATGATGTGGTGATGGTATACACCAAGCTATTGTCCAGATCGTTATAAAAAACGTGTTTAATAGCCAATATTTTCAAATATATTAATTGAATGGTTTTTTAAGGGGTGGGTTCACCTAATAAAACTTGTATATGAGGTAAGCTAGATTTAAAGCAACTTATGGGAAATCGCATTAGACAAGGTTTTCTTGTAGAATGTGAAATTCAAAGATTAGTATATTATAAAAAACATCTCACCCGATATCTAATTATTAATTTATTTGTTTTTAATAAAATGAAGTTTGAAATTAATGTAGTTATAATAGCAATTACCCATTTTAAAATAAGGAAATATGCTCTAAATTTTGTTGGATTATAAATTTGAATTATTTATCCGTGGTTCTCATTGCTCCAATTTGATTTTGAATAAATGTTGTAGTTTTCTCCATTTCTGAAATGTGATATTTGTCTATTTTTTAAAAAACAATTTATTCCTAAAAAGGGACAGCACATTGAGATATTACGGGATATTGGTAAAACCTAGTTTTATACAAGATTGAAATATATAAGAAATCCAGTTAATATATAAAAACTAGCATACTCGTAAAACTAGACAGAGTAGTATATCGTGTTATTTCTTTTTCCGTTAATATGGGCCAAGAAACTTCTAGAGTCGTAATCAACTCATCTTTATCTGATGTCTCCCATGGAACTCAGTCTATTTCTGATTCATCAAAAGCGAAAGGGGCAAATTTAAGAAAAAAGAGATTCCCATATCTGTACAAATATAGGTATGAATATAGGGAATACATTGCGGAATTAGTTGCCTGTACGATTTTGTTGGCCATGGGTATTAGTATCAATGCTACAGTAACCTTTTACACTACTTTGATATCGGAGTACATAACTATTCTCAGTTTGGGGTGGGGTTTCAGTGTTGTAGCATCTCTATATGCTATATCTGGAACCGGCGGTGGTCATTTGAACCCTTCTATGACGATCGCACTAGCTGTCTGTGGCCTTTTTCCTTGGAAAAAAGTTCCTGGTTTTATTGTGTGTCAGTTTCTAGGTTGCTTTTTTGGATCAGCTATAGCTTATTCTCTTTTCGTCAAGAAATTTAATGAGTTCGATGGAGGGTCTAGACAAACTACAGGACCAAAGGCCACCGCTGCAATCTTCAGCTCGTATCCTGATCCCGTTGATATTACTTGGACTGCCTTTTATATTGAATTTTGTATGTCTTTCATTTTGAACTTTATTATCCAAGGTATCTTAGAGAACAGAACTTACCCATCAAAAGGGATTGAACCGGTTGTAATTGGGATTTTGGTCAGTGCCATCGTCTTTTCAACTGCTGTATTGGGCTCCATGAACATGAACCCTGCTAGAGATTTAGCTCCTAGAGTTTTTACTGCCTTTTTCGGATGGGGATCTGAACCTTTTACAGCTAATAGGCATTACTTTTGGGTTCCTATAGTTGCTCCTATATTTGGCGCTGTAGGTGGGGTGGCTTGTTACGAGCTGCTGATGCTACCGGCTGATAACGAGTGATGTTCCCTTTGTTAAGATTTCTGAATATTTTTCATTTTTCACGACTCACAGATGTTCCATGTATTCAGTATTGAAACAATTAAAATACCAGATCAATACATAATAGTTAATAATAGCGCAATACTCCATTTCATGCTATCTGATGATAGATTGATTTTTACTTTTTATTTTAAGCATACCACTGAACTTTTGGAATGGTTTATTTATTTTTTAAATACAAATATTTCTATAATAACCATTTTTTTGTAGATTCTAAATTTATTTATTTGGTAAAAGCATGAAATCATTTAGCGAACGCCATAGTTATATCAGATTAACAGCTTTTGCCATTTAAGATTATAGATTTAAACTCTCTTCCTTAAGAATTTTTTTTGATTGAATCATCCAATAAAATTGCAGAATTTCATTATCAAAAAAAATTTTATTTCTATTCCCATTACCAAACTTGGATAGCCGACCTTATTAAGTCGCCCATCAAGGACAGAATGGCCACCTGGGTGACCGGCAGTGCAAGATAGATAAAAAAAATTGTATTCAAAATTCAAAAGGCGGAACAACTATCATCATAGTCGACAGAAAAAATAAAAATATCCGTTCTAAAACCCACCAGTGGACGGTGAAACGAAAAATCTCCGGAAAAGGAAACTGATTGAACCTTCAGCTGCTGTACCCTAACCTGAAACTAAGCCTTCAGGAAATCGGTAAAACTCGAATGGGAACCTTCCGGACCGTCAGCGGCTATCAAATATGAAATTTTATTGTGTAAAAATTTTAAAAATTTTCCCATTTTTCAAAATCGATGTGCCTGAAACTGTCGACCACATCTT
>LSSL01000879.1:24357-52560 GCA_001953115.1 Smittium mucronatum
ATCATCATAGTCGACAGAAAAAATAAAAATATCCGTTCTAAAACCCACCAGTGGACGGTGAAACGAAAAATCTCCGGAAAAGGAAACTGATTGAACCTTCAGCTGCTGTACCCTAACCTGAAACTAAGCCTTCAGGAAATCGGTAAAACTCGAATGGGAACCTTCCGGACCGTCAGCGGCTATCAAATATGAAATTTTATTGTGTAAAAATTTTAAAAATTTTCCCATTTTTCAAAATCGATGTGCCTGAAACTGTCGACCACATCTTATTAAATATCTCTCGATATGATGGAAAGCGAAAAAAAACGATCAACAGGGTCATACCTGCACCGATCCGCTCAGAAATAAAAATGATAATAATAATTTCAATGAGACCCTGTTGGGTATAGTTGGCAAACTCCTTGGGGGGGAGTCTAAACATACTTTAATTAGGCTCAAAGCTGACACTTCCGATCATAGATTTGTGTTGGAAACAGCCAAATTTCTGATTGGCATCCGCGTGCCACGAACACTTGTGCTCCCGAGTTTATGTTATTGATCAGCCCCCTTGAGCCAGTGCCCACTAGGTATGGAGCTGCTAGAGCGGCAGAGGGGAGTTGGGTGAAAAAAATTTTGAAAAAATTTCACTTTTTTTATTTTTTAAAAATTAGTTTTTAGAAATTTTTATTGACTTTAAAATAAATAATATCTCGATTTTGATTAATATAATTTCTGAATCATGTTATCAAAAAAAAAATATCCATTCCAATTTTTTGTATTATCGACACTAAACCGGTTTATAAAAGCCGCTCAGACAGCACTAGAGAGCTGTATATTTTATACAGTATATCTGAAATTAGTTTTTATTGATGAATTAACGTTCTTATATACAATAAGAGCCGAAAAAAATTTAAAAATTAAACTATTGAGATCTCGATTCCAATTCTCGATTCTAATGCCGAAAAGAAAGAAAGAAAGAAAGAAAGAAAGAAAGAAAGAAAGAAAGGAATTAACACAAAAAAATGAATGATGGGAAGGTTTTTTATAATATATATAGATTTATGAAATGGTCTGATGAGTCTTCAAGCTTAAAGATAAATTAGATAAAGTCCTTACTATCTCTACTGGCTGTTATTATTGCGAGAATTTTTGACGAAAAAAATTTAGAGCCTAATCAAATCAGACCGAAATTGAAAAAGAAATCAGAATTGTTGCAAACTTGTGCAATTATACTGCAATATGAAAATCAGAAGAAATTTAACTTTAAAACACTTCTTCCTGAAAACAAGAACTGCTCGTAATTGAGATTTTCGCATGTTGATGAATAAAAAAGTGCGGGTAACTGACCTTATAAAATCAACCACCAAGGCTAGAATGGTTAACTGTATGTCGATTATTAAAAATTTTACATAAAAAAGCTGTATTATAAATTACTATAAAGATAACACCATCAAGATAGTCGAAGTCAAAAATAAAAAAAATGTTCTAAAATTCTAAAGTATAATTGGTCCGAAAATTCCGTAAATAACATAAATGGACCGATTAACGACTATTTCAACTGGGCTTGAATCTCGGACTTCAAAAAATCAAGAAAATGCAAATACATACCTTCTGAGATGCCTAGTTACGATCAGATATGAAATATTCAAATGAAAATTTTAAAAAATAATTATTTCACTAGTTGGATTTAGCTGAAGCTGTCTACCAAATAATAATGAGCTGTATTAAATTAAATAAATATGCTTATGGTTAAATAATCAGGTTCATACTTACTCCAATCCCGTTTGAATATAAAAATATGAATACTAATTCCAAAAATCCATTAGAGGATAGTTTGAAATATTTTTGGTAGGTTTTAGGGTCTAATAGCTACTTTTTATAGCTTAAGATATCACCTCTGATCATAAATTTGAACCAAAAATATCGATCTTCCTATTTTCTCTCGCGTGCCAAGAGCACTTAAACTTATGAGTTTGAGATATATAACAATCTAAATAAACAAATTTTTGCGGAGTATAGAACCTATATATTTACAAAGATGGTATAAGTGAATGAATTTTTCATAATTATAAAAAAAAGATACAAACCTTTTATTTATTCTTAGATCAATTTCACAAAAAGAAAATAAATTATAATAAAATTTATATTGTTTGAATTTTTTGTGTAGCATATAAATTATATCTGGAGCTTAGCCTAAATATCTTTCTATTTTATATATCATTAATTTGGTAGGAAAATAAACCTCCATAATTAAATTAAAATAATAGTACATTTTTGGTGCTAATTTTTATATTAGAAATTGCTCCCAATCTAAATAAAGTTATTTTTTGGTTTTTTTGAGATACGAATGTTTTATAGAACCTATTTACACAGATTCTATCTATTAAATAAAGATTTAAAAATTAAAATGAGCTAAAATGCAATAAATAAAATAAAATTGTGCAGATAGCTAATCTTTATCTCGAACTTAGATAAAAAAGAAGAGTTTGAAAAATTCAAATTACAATATATTTATATATATATATGAACATATAGAAAGAAAGACTTCCAATCATGACATAATCCTTAAGGAAAAAGATATCAATAAATAATACAGTAAAAAAAACACGAAATATTCTTTAAATCTATACTTAATTATTCTGGACTAAAAAAATCAGTTAAATTAGTTCCGAAAAAATATCTCATAAACTAAATTAAGCCAAAAGAAAAATATTGAGAAAATTCTATAAAAAAAAGATGGTTAGATAATATTTTAATTTGAAAGTTTATAAGTTGTGTACAATTGAATGTGTGAGGTGATTTTTAATGGAATAATTTTTCATGCTTGAAGCTATTTGAAATTTAAATTTCCCGTATATAAAATTTAGATGTTATCATATGAATGAAAAAAAAACCATTTCACATTAAATAAATAATAATAAATATATAAGAGTAGATGATACAATATTTAAGAGAGTTTATTTAGTGATATTTATAATATATATATATATATATATATATATTGCGTGGATTTGATGCTCAACTGGTGATTTTTATCCTTACGTGGATTTGGTCAGATTTAATTTAAAAAAAAATATTGGATAATAATACTTTTATTGAAAAAAAATTAAACTAATAGAAATTTAGATAATTTACTGTATGTCTTAATTTAGACCAAAAATTTATGCATAATATTTTTAAAGGGGAATTTCAAATATTTCTGGTCAAAGACAAAAAAAATTATGAAATAAATTCGAATTAAATTATTACAGCTTTAAGGTGATATATCGAACAAAAATAAAGATTTGGTGGGATTTAAATATTATAAATACGCCAATTTTAGTCATAAATTTTTTTAATATTTTAAAAAGGGTAATTTACACGGATTTAGGACATAGATTTGTTTTAAATCTTAAGTCCTTAAGAATTATACCTCTATGATAACTCTAATCATTTTTTAATAAAAAATCTTGGTAGTAAAAGGTGGAATTATGCTTTTTATCATCAAAAATATTATAAATTAAACACAAAAGAAGCATGATTTATATAATAAAATCTTTTTAAAGTTAATATATACAAAGTAATAATTTGAATGTCTATATCCAGCTATCGAATTACTTCTCTTTTTGTTTTGAATTTTTTAGATGGTTAAATGTTATATCCCTTAAATATGAAAAAATTGAGATATATTTATGTACTTATTTTTTTTTAATTTTTCGGTTAATTTCTTCGATATTCCTTATGTAACTTTTTGTAATAATTAAAACAATATAGATCTCATATTTTAGTAAAATATTAATTGTAATGAGGAATTGAATAAAAATAACTAACTTTATAAAAAAATGTACTCTAAAACAAAACCCTTTCCTTTTACTATTATTTGAAAAAAAGTATTTTAGTTTTAAATTTTTACAATTCCATTTCGAAAATACAATATTGCAACTATTTCACGTTATCAAATGACCAAAGTTAAAATATTTTAAGGATTTAAAGAAAAAAAAAGTAACAGAGATAACACCAATCTGTCATTAATACATAAATATTATAAATATTAATAAAAATTTTCACATTTGATGAAAAAAATATTTAAAATTATATTTATTAGCTAGAAAATAACTCCCAAAAAGCTCAATTATCCAGATTTTCGTTAAATTTTATTGAAAAAAGTAACTTTGCGTAGAAATATTATGTAGTTAAACCATAAAAAATTTCTATAGCTTAAATAATAAATCGAATCAAATAAATTCATTTCAAAACAAGTGACTATTTCTGATAATGAATTTTTTTATTTTACCAGAGATAAATGAAATTATTCTTGGAAAGTTCGTGCATAAATATTTTTTCATGATAAAAATATACATTAATTTAATGAAATTTCATTAATGAAAATTTTATATGATAAAATTAATATTATCCAATACATTTTTTTTAAATTAAATCATATCAAATCTAGGTAAGTTTAAAAATCATCAGTTAAGAACCAACTATACGTAGGGATCAAATAAACTTAAAAATATATATTACGATCAAATAATTCTGCTAAAATAGTATAAAATAGAATAAATTAAAGGGCATAAGATAAACAAAGGCTAATAAATAATAAAAATTTAAAGATTGAAGAGGGTTGGATTTATAAATTTGGTTGAAATTTTGAAAATATTAATTTACTATACAATTCATCTAACATATTAAAATATAGTGAAAAATAAAAATAAACTGTTAGTACTTTATAGTATAGGGCCAGTATACATATATCTTAAAGAGTTTTTAATTGAGATGTTTGAAAATTCAACTTAAATAATATGTAAAGACACGCGTTTTAAAAAAATCACAAAAGCTCTTTATTATTTTTTAAAATTACAATGTGAAAATTATTGTGAAAAATAATTAAAAAAAGTGGTTTTAAACGGGTATTAAAACGAATAAACTCCTATTTTAATTCAAAATTAAAAATATACCGAAAAACTCCCCAGAATAAAGTAATTCTAAAAAAAAATAATAATAACAAGAAAAAAATCTTATTAAATTCTTTAATATAAAATTTAATTGAAATTATTCAAGTTATTTTTAAAAAACTGTGGTATTTCCGATTGTAATAACTAACGTGAAAAAGAATGAAATCGTGATAAAATAATACAATAATGGATTTTCTTTAATAAAATACGCTAAAAGTGCTTAAATGATTTTTTTTTGAAGCATTAATCAATATTTCACAGGAAAAAATATACTAAAGAAATTATAAAAGCCTGTAAGGTGTGTATAAATGAAACGACAGTTTTTAGATATATTTTTCTCAAAAAAAATCATTAATTAAAATGTGAATTTATGAATATTAAGTTTGTTTTAATATATGTCTGGTGGAAAAAAGTTCAAAAAAAAAAATTAAGTAAAAATTTAAAATAGAAATATTTGATTATACATAAAAAATCATTCATTTTTTACTATTTGGTCTATATGAAAACAGTGAGATCTATAAATAATCACATGATTGATTTTTGAAAAGTTTATAAATTAATATTAAAAAAAACTATATTCATTTTTATAATAAAACTAAACCAAGGTAAACTTATCAAATATTTTATAATAAATTTTTAACGACTTAGGCAGTAAAATAGTTAGCTTTAATTATAAGAAATAACGATTTTAAACAAAAATTAATTTAAATAATGCAAATTATTTCAAATAAAATATAGTTTCAAAAATAATTTTCTTAAGTGGAGATATAAAAAGAAAATTAAAATCTTAAAAAATATGGGAAAATAGGTATAAAGAAAATTTCCACAGGGAAATAAACATATTAAATCGATCATAAATTTTTATATGATTAAACAAATGAAAAAATCACTTTTTAATTCTAGATTGATAGGTCAAGTAGCGGTAATCATAGAAAAAATTATATATTCCAAATTATGTGATAATTAAATCCAATATTTATTGCATTCAATAACATATAACTAAAAGATAATTTGAAGATTATTGTGTGAAGCGTTGAAAAATCATTAAAATTCCTTTTTTACTTTTTGGATTTTTTTTCAGTAAAAAACAATTTATATAAATGTTAAAATTTTGATATTCGCAAAAAAAAATTACGGTGCACTAAAATTTTCTATTTTTTTTAATTGGTATAGATATGTAGTTAATATTTCTTGATGGCATTTTATCTGGGGATACAAACTTGAAATTTCTTAATCAATATATATATATATATATATATATTTGATTTTCTATACGGAAAATTTTTTTTAGTGTGCCTTTGATAATAAAAAAACCAAATAAAATTTATATAATACAAAAAATTAAGGTTTATAAATTAATATATGACAGTTGGAATATATTCAGATTCTTATATTTGGTGGAACAAAAATAAAATATTTTTCAATAAAATAAACATAATACCTCTAGTTTTGAAATTGTTAAAATTTGAGGTAATATCAATTATAATTTTTAATTTCTTCTAGAAAAATATAAAATCTACCGTATCAATATTTTTCATAATTATTAAAATCATATAAAGATTGCTTATTGAGAATTTTTACATTTTTATAATATTTAAACCAAAAAAAAGTACAAAAGTCAAAACCAGTTAAATTTTTTTAGTTTTTAAGCATTTTATTTGCATCAATATTAGAAAAAATCAGTCAAAATAATCATTTTTATGGGATTATCTATTCATAAAATATATACTATAGCTAAATTGGCTCTATCGCATCCTTTTTGGAACTTTCTAAAATTTATTTTCAAGAAAAATGATGCACATTTTTTTTTATCAATAAGTTTTAGGAACAATTTTTTTTATTCGAGAATCAATTTAAAATTATTAAACGAAAAAAAACATTATTAAAAATATAGAAACAATAGAATAAATCAATATCACCACATTTATTTCTGCTGCTCTGGCTATCTAAAGCCAACTAGGATTTTTTTCGAAGAAAAGGATATTAAAAATACTAATAAGTACATAGTTAATTACATTATAAGCGAGTATTTATAAAAATTTTAAATTAATATTTTTACTAATGTTTAATATTCATATAGAATCTAATGTATATCCGTATTATTTTTTTCAAAAAAAATGTTTTTGTATATATATTCTTTCACATATTTAAGAATTTTCACTTAAATATTATGCTAGAATACAGTTTATTATAAATTAATTTTTATAAAATTTTAATTAAATGTGTGAAAATGGCTGATCAAATCTAATTTTAACTATCTAAAAGAATGTATTAGTTTTTTTCCCCCATAAGTAACATTTTACCATATATAGAACCTATTCTAAAAATGGTTATAAGGCATATTTGAATAGACTACACATTTATTAGATTTGGAAAAATACCAAAAACTGAAACTATAAAATTTTTTTTTTTTTTAATTTTCCAATCCAATAAAAGATAAAGAAACAATATGATAGATGATTGTTTCTATTTTTTTTTAATATTTCAAACATAAAGTTAAATAGAAGGGCTTTATTCTTTACTCTAAAGAATTTTTTTTAAAATAATACTAGTAACTAACCTGATCAAGGATTTTGAGTTGGATAATTCAAACTCAGGTTATTTCTATAAAAATAAAAATATTTGGTTTTTTAATCATCAAAAAAAAAATCACCATAAGAAAAAATTAATAATTTTATTTTAATATCTGTACATCTCGATATACAAAAACTTCTGGAGGTCTCTATAAAATCATTGCATGTATAAATTGGTGAGATAAATCGACAAATTTTTTTTTTTTAAATTATATAAGCTTTTCACATTTTTGAAAAAAAAAATATTCGATTTTACACGTTTTTTGGTGATTTATATAAATAGTATTTTATTCAAACACTCCATTATCGAATAAAATTAAAGTTTCGGATTATAATGAGTATTTTCGTTGTATTATTGATAGTTATATAATCCAGAGTCCTATAAGTTAAATTTTAATCATTATTATTATTATTTGAATACAATAAAATTTTTTATGATACTTATAAAATATTTATATAATCTTTAAAAATAACCAATCTTTATTAATTTTTATATAAATTAACCCATAAAAATTAATCTAATAAGAAATTTTTAATATTATAGTGAATTTTAATTTTTAAATTTATATTCAAGTTGTTTAGTATTTTAGTTATTAATATATTTTTCTTAAAATAAATAATTATAATTTCTCAATTTTTATTTTTTTACAAGTTAAAAATACTATAATTTTACTAATAATGCGCTTTATAAGAAAATTTGACTTTGAAATTCATTCTGAATAAAAAAATGGTATTTTTTATGAATTTTTAATGAATTAATATAAACATTTTACCGTTAATTAAAGGGGTCTATCTAAAAGAAGTATTTCGTATATATAAAAATATAATCCTCAAATAATTTTATACTGTTATTATAAGATAAATTTTAATCCAATAAAGAATCACCATTTACAGCAAATAATAGTTATTTTCAAAAATCAAAAAATTAAATATATATATATATTGTATTTATATTATTCTAAGTGATTTTGACCCTCAATTATATTCATTATTTTTTATTGAATACGGAATTTGGTTTGATTGTATTTATATTTAATTTATTTATTCCAAAAAAATTGATATTTTATATTTTATCCAATTATTAAAGGATATTTAGTGTGTAGTTTCCTGGAGGTTATTTTTCAAAGAAATTGATTCAGGAATTTTTTTCATTTTTTTATAAAAAATCTCATTAATTCATAGTGCATAATTTTTTATAAAAAGCTTTATTTTTTTACTTTACTAATATCCACTTTAATTTTAAACATATCTCTTTTCCAAAATATTTATAACCTTAACGGAGTAAGTTAATAAAATAATATCCAATTTTTCAACTTGAGTTAATAAATAAGTGTTTTCTGGTTGACAAATTAATTCTTGTAAAAATTCTAGATGTCTGTTTTTCACATTATTTTACAAATTAAATGAACTTATAAAGTTCTTTTTTTTGAAAATTATTATTAAATTTTGATTTTTAGTATTATCCAAGTATATTTTTTATTTAATGATAAAAATAATAATATTTACATAATATCAACAAAAAAATATAAATGTTTTTAATATGAGATGTGAATAATTTTTATTTAGAATTAAGTTAGGTATAAATATAGTTTCAAATTTTATGTCTAATTTATATCAAGAATATTAAGCTTTGCGATATGGACCTCTTTTTACTTTAAGTAAAAAGTTCTAGATTTTTTTTTTTATGAGTTACATATTAATTAAATGTAGAAAATAATAAAAAAAATAGAATCAAAAAAATCTTTAACATTTTAAATTCAAAGAAATTTGTATTATTATGTAATAATGGTTAAAATCGAAACAAAATACGTGCTTGATACACTTTTTTCAGAGTAAATTTTCATTTATTCAAAAACTATACCTTTTTAGATATTTAAAACAAATATTATTTAAATTAATTTCACACTAAAATTAAATAAAGAATAATATTATTCGTATTAGCAACAAAAAATATCTTCTAATATAAGTATTAACTCTAAATTTTTCAAAAAAGTACAATAAATTTTATTTTTATCAATTATTTGGCTATATTAACATCTAAATACATCCTAAAATAGATAATACGGTTTGCATAAAAAAATTATTAGTTTAAGAATGTGTTTTCTGGCCTAACATATTTATATATTAATTCCTTTTTTAAAATTTAAAGTGCATATATATACTTCAGCGCAATGATATAGATTCATGGGGCTAAATATAACACCATATATTGTAAATTATGCAAAAAAGTAATTTTTAGAGTCAAAATTCCATCTTAGTGAAAAAAAGTTCCAATTTTTTTATGTTACAGTTTCATAGTTTAATTATAAAAGATGCTATTCAATTAAATTTCTATGAAAATTTTATTTTACAAATTGATTTATTTTGTTAAATTTTAACCTAAAAAAACGCATCATAAAAAAGTAAAATAAAAATTTCAAAAAAAAACACCAAAAGAAGTTTTTTATCTAAAAAACATGATATATATACATAATATATGTATAAATAAAAAATAAATAAAAAAATTTAATTACGAAAATTGGTAACTCAAGTGATTTTTTTTTATATTATAGTTTATTTTTTGTTCAGTATGACCAAATAGATGATTTTAATCTTAATTGGAACTTGTTTCAAAAAATAAACCTAAAATTATGAATAAAAATAGCAATTTATTTAAATGATGTTTAATTTTTTAAGTCAATTAAACTCGAGAACATCTCTTTAAAGGCTAAAGTATTAAAGTATTGTTGTATAAAAATATATTTAAATTAGATAATGTTCAAAATACCAGAATTTTTTGCAATCAGAATAAAAAATTATGTCAGAGAATCTAAAAGAAAAAAAAAGACTAAAATTTCATTAAAAAACTGAAAATTAATCTAAGGGATTATTAAAAAATATAAATAAAAGATTTAAGCCAAATTGAATATAAATTATTTAAATATTAAACTAAAACTATAAAAAATTATTAAAAAGGGTTGGTAATTATTAAGCACAATTGTAAAATAACCTTTATATATTTTTAGTACGATATAATTTACAGATATTTTAATATGTAATATTTATATCTATATTCCAATGTTACTAAAGCTCAAAAGAAAAAATGCAAAATCTTTATCTTACTAATATTCCCATTAATTTATATAAAATGATTTTGAAATTTAAACCACGTATTATATGTGTATATATATAATTGAAGAAAAATCGCTTATATGATATCCAAAAAAAATGTAGATCTTGAAACTATTTAGAAACTTTTTTTTTGTAAATAATAATATATTGAAAATAATCTTCAAAAAACAAGTTTAAAAAGGCAATTTTTTATTATTTAATATAAATATATAAATAAATTATAAAATCCGAGAATCAAAAAAATCTTAAGAATAAATTTAGTAAAAAAGAAAATCCCAAAATAACAGGATTTATATAGTAAAAAAATAATATGTATATATATTGAAATAATTACAAACAATAACTATAAATCCTATAAAAAAAGAAGAAAATTCACTAAGATTTCTTTTAATTAATTGGATAGGATAGCTTTAATATTATTTTTTTAATAAATCTATATAAAATTTATTAATATACGATATAAAATTTTCTAAAAAAGTATCGAATAACACTACTGAGTTTATTTTATAGGTAAAAAGAAATAGAAAAGAAATATTGAATATTTTTAAGCATGGATTTTTTATTTTTTAAGAAAGTGAAAATATTTACAATCTTTACTATATCATTTAAAAAAACTTGTAAATTTTGTAATAATTATGGATTATGTTGAAGATCTAAATTATTTTTATTAGTTTTATATTTAAAAATCAAAATTATTGTGGAGAATAAAAAAAAAATCTTGAAATACGCATCTTTATTTCAACGAATTTAAGCTCAATAATAATTAAAAATTAAAAAACTCATAATAAACGGATTATAAATTTAAATAATTTTTTTTGAATTTAATATTGATCATTATTTTTCAAATAAATTTTTAAAAATAAAACCTTTTAAAAACATTGATAAAAAATAATAACTGTTTAAATTTACCAAAAGAAATTAAATGAACAAAAAATTAACTATTCAGTGGTATTGCTTTGGAAAAAATGTACTATGAAAAAAATTTCAAGAAAAATTCTCCCATTTTAAAAATTCTCTTTAAAACCATCATTTTTTTAAAAAAATAATTAAAGATATTTATCAGTATTTTTAAATATATTTATTTGATCTAAAAAATTGTGCTCTTGAAAAATATATTCATAAATTTGAACGAGCTGAAAGAATTAAAATAAACCAAATTTATTTATTTTTAATTTAAAAAACAAATTTAAAAAGCTTTATTTTTCTTTAAAATCGATGGAATAATTGATCCTTATACAGGATCAATTGAGAAAGGCGTAGAAATATCTGAAAAAAAGCATATTTGTCGCAAATAAAAAAATAAAGCTTATTTATATTAATTTTTTTTAAATTAGAAGATTTTTTTTATAGTGCGATGATGAAATTCAGAATATCATAAATGAAAATCTCTATCTTAATATTGATTTTTGTTGTTTTAAAAATTGATATTCGATAGTGTCTTCTTTTTATTTAGGTCGCGACTAAAAAAAAATTATGAATAAAATATAATTAAAATTTTAAATTTTACAAAATATATTAGTCCCCTAAAAGATATTTAGTCCATTAATATTCACATATAATATTAAAATTATCCACAAAAAAAAAACTCACCAGAAAAAAATCGTCTATATGGAAAGAATTTTAATCTGCTATATTTTTTTGCTATTTTATTTTAATTGATCAAGTTGGATAAAAAATTATTTAAAAGGTACTCTATTAATTTTTTTTGGACAATTTAGTTATTTTAAAAAGAATTCGATAAAAGCAAAGAAAATTTAGTAATATTATAAAATTATAATATGATAGCCCTCAAAAATTTCACCTCAATTATATTATCTATTTTAGTTTTTTTAATCAAAACTAAAAAGAGTAATTTAAAGTAGTGGAAGTGAATTTTTTTGTCTTTTTTTATTTAGAAATCAATCAAATTAGTCCATATGAAAAAAAATTGCAAAAATAGAAAATAAATATCCTATATGAAAATGATTATAAACTTATATAAGTAAATATTTTCACATTTAATCTGTAAAATTTTCGTTACCAAATAATACATAAAAAATAATTTATATTTAGATTATTTTTTTATACTTTAAAATCTTGAATTTAAATAAGATAATTTTTCCCAAATCAGAATTCATTCCATCATCCAAGTCTTTTTTTAAAAAAAAGACAGTTTTTTTTATAAGTTATACGTTGGTTATCTGATTGCTAATATGTCTTACCGTACACCAGCTGATTAGGATCATTTTTCGGAGTAAATGCTACTTTAAATTTTCAACAAAATTTAATTTTATAGAATTTAAATAGGATAATTTTAAGGTCACTTGATACATAAGTTCTGATAGAAAATGTTCTATAAAAAATATTAGATAAAATTATTAGCATATATCGAGAAATTTTCTGAATTTAAGCACATCTCCATTAACAATGCTTACCCCTGTTAATACAAACTACTTTTCGGGTATTAAAATTTAATTATACCATGTTTTAAAATAATTTATTTTTTTATGGAGTTTATTTAAATTGTTCAAAACCCATTAAATTTTTTTTAAAAAAAATAAACCATTTAAAATTTGTTTCTAGAAAATACATAATTAGCATAAGTTTTTTTAAGGTGTTTTTAAATATCCTATTAAAATTATGATTTACTAGTACTTTTTAATTTTTAATATGATTTCATTTTTAAAAATAATTCCAGTTCATAACTGCATATCATCTCGAAAATTCGCCTATCAATTTTTTTTCCTGTGTATTTAATTTATTTTGTAGCTTTTTAAATAATATCTAAGTAAGATATAGGATTTAAAATGACTTAATTAAATTTTTAAAGTCAAAATATTTCTTTTGCCACTTTTATCTTGACTTTTTTTTATTTTGTTCATTTTTCAGGTACTATTTTTAAAAAAATTATAGAGGTAAAAATCATCATGAAAGTTCATAAAAAAACCCCCGATTTACAAAAAAACCCCATTTTTGAGTTATAATTGTTATAATGGCCAATAAAGATACTATCTTTTTGCTCAAAGTTTTTTTTTATCGTAAAAATAAATTTTTTTGGTGGGAGGGGGTTGCTGTTTTTTTTTAGTGATTAAAAGGAAAATTTCAATAATTGTCTTTTATAAAGCTATAAAAAATATTCCCTCCTCTTGGAATCTTAAAATTCCTCAGTTTTTTAATTTATGGATTTTTATTGAGTAAAATTTTGATTTTAAATACCAAATTTGGTCAATTTTTATTTTACTTTATTTATTATAGCCAAAAAAATAAATCATTTTTTTTATAATACGATAATTTGAGTATATTACATGGGAAAATGTTCAAATTTTAATAGTGGTTATAAATTTTTTTTATTTTTAATCAATATAAAGTTTGAATTTTTTTTTTTTCTTAGATAAAATGACTAAAAAAAAATACTTCTGTAACCATATATAATTAAACACTTAATTATAATTTCTGGAATCTAATTTATATGAGAAAAAATAAATTATCATGTGATTGATTTTAATAATCTGTAGAATAATTGGAAGTATTAAAAACTCAAAGATTCGATAATAATTCAAATTATTAATAAAATCAACCGCAATACACCAAATCTTTAATAATTAAATATCATCAATTAATTTTAAAAAACCGAAATATCTTGGTTTATAAACTAACAGATTAGGAGGATAATTTTTTCTGGAAAACCTAAATCCATTTTCATGGCCACTTTCTTGTTTTTCTCATATATTTTGGATCATAGTTTATGCATCACTTCATTATTCTGAGCTTCTGTATCAATAATTAGCTCCTCCTAAAATGAACAAATATTGTTTTTTAATCACATTTTAAATTTTTTTTAGGTTCAAAAACTTTTTTTGAATTTTTTCTCTAAAGTTAATCATATACTACTATCAAAAAATGAACAGATTTATTAAAAAAATATGTCTATTTTTTTTAGAAATAGTGGAAGTATTATTCTTATTTATAATATATTAAAAATTATTTATTTGTAAAAATTATCCAATGAATCATTTTTTTAGTGCCATTTCTACAAAAAATGGTTCTCAATTTTAGCTCAAAGAAATTAACGCAATAAGGCATATTTAACAAATTATTTTCTCGTAAAAAAATCTTTTGTTATTGTTTTTTTTTCTACTGGGTAAAAAAAAATAGGTACATAATTAATACTTATGTCTTTCCTTTTTAGAAACTTTGTGATATCTTTAAGCGATTTCTGTTTCTATTCAAAAATTTGAGTATAAAAATTCAAAAATTTCCTTCATAGATCAATTCTATACTTCAATATCAGATCTTCAGTTAACCAATAGAAGTTTTATCAATAAATGAAAGAAAAATTTAAGAAAAATTGCATTGTTCTACTCGTATAATTACATATATCTTCACAACTTTAACCAATCAAACCCTCGAATTAAGAGTTATATAGCGAAAAAAATGATTTATTTTTTATATTTAGACTTTTTTATTGAGTTTAAACTTTTTTTTTAATGTACATTGTTATAAATAAATATAATTTATATGGAATATTCCTGATCTAGTATAAAAAATAGAATTTAATTGAACTCCCCCTCAATTAGCAATAAATATTTATGTTTTGACTACTCTGATTATTTTTATTTTGAAAAGTGTTTAAAAATCTTCCATATTTGAATAAATAAGTTACAAAAAATTAAAAAATCAAATGATATGTAGCAATTTTTCGAAAAGCATTATCCAAATTATTTTATAACTGTCAAAATTTTCATTTTTACCCCAATTTTCAATTAGAATTTTTCTATTCGGATTTTTAAATAATTCATATATCGATAATCAAATATTTTTCAAGGAAAAAATAAAGTGAAATTTAGTATATATTATTTTATCTTTTAAGTATACATCCAGAATTTTTTTTATTTGTATTAACTATTTAATTTTAATCTCCAATAAAAAACCCCCACATGCATCTATATTTACTTTTTTTTTGTATCACGGAATTGCATCTATATTTACTTGAAAATTTTGGTCACATTTATTTATTTATTTATTTATTTATTTATTTATTTTCTAAATTTAGGTCATGTCATATCAGAATAAGAATACTAAACGATGACTTTACTGAAGTCCTACAGAAAAATTCACCTAATTTTTGTCCGATAAAATTTCAATATTTAAAAATTAACAAAAATATGCATTTTTTAAAAAAAAATTTTTTTTTTACAGGATGGTGTTTTTTTAATTCAGATGTTTAATATTTTTAAAAATTATGCAAAATTTCCTGTAGATCTTCAGTCCTGATAACTGCTAAATATTATGGGTATAAAAAATTACTATAAAATTCAAAAAAATTATTTATAATCTGTATTAATTCATATTTAATGAAATTATTATAGTAAAATTTCCTATTGGTTTTTACTTTAAAATATAATATATCAATATAATAATAGCAATTTAAAGTAAAATATGTGTATTTGAATTTTTTATCTTTAAAATATAAAACGTAATTTTTTTAACCTTTTAATTTTTATTTTATATCGAAAGGTAATTTTAAAACAATTCGTTAGCTTAAAAAGATATTTTTTAATTCTTTTTTTAATCAAGAGTCTTCGGTTTTTTAGAATATCTCATAACGTTCATTAAGATCAAAATTATTGTAATATAACATAAATCTATGGTAATAAAGACTAGTTTTATTTATAGAATTTCGAAAAACCCTATTGGATTTTTATTTGACTTCATCATTATCACATCTTATAAATTCATAGAATTATATATAATTTTAAATAATGACTTTTTAATTAAAAAGTCAATAAATGAAAATTATTATCTGATTATAATATTTCAATTATCGATAATTTTTATGCTATCCAAATGTCTTATTTAAAATGAATTTAAAAAAGATTATGTAATTAAGTTCCAATCTATATTAATTATAATTAAGGGATCCTTTTTATCGCTTCGATATTATTTTCCGTATGTCCAAGAAAATTGCTTTTTTACTATTATTCCCCTGGAAATAAAATCAATGACTATTTTAAATATCAAATTTTGAAATAAAATAAAGACTTTTCCGTGTATTATAAAAATCTCTCGAGTCAAAAATAATCTCCAGAAAAGAAGAATTTCAAGAATGTTGGAGAATAGAAATAATCTTTTTAAAAAAAAAATTGAAAAATTATAGTCATTCGGGAGGAAATAAAATAAAATTAGAGACTGTATTCCAGAATATGGTGTAATTCAAATAACTGAGAAAATTTTCATTGCTTACGTTTTTTAAGAGAAAAAAAATAAAGCTTCTCAAAATTCCCATTATTTAGATTAGTTCAATAAAAATATAACTAAATTACTTTCTAAAATAATAAGTCTGAGATTCTTATTTTACAATTTTTAAACTGAAAAAAGTATTTTTTAAAGCAAAATATCTGCAAATTAGTGGCCGATCAAGATTTGCAGTGAACATCGTGCTTAATTTGTGGCTGATATAAAAATTTATTGGTCCTCCATTGTTATCTATAACTAAAATATTTTTAAACTCAAAATTTTAACTCGAAAGAAATGAAAATATGTTGGCCGTTAATTATTTTCATAATCAGAAAAGAAATATAAATTTAATGTAAATTTTTTTCATACTTTAAATAATCACCTATGTATACACTAAAAATAATTGATACGTAGCAAAAAAATATTTAAATAAAGATAATTTACTCGAGCTTTTAATTATTAGATTCTTTTAAGGTATGTGTGAAATCAATAAAGCAACATTAAATTCAAATTTAAAAATATAATAGACCATTTATTGGAATATTTGCATCAATAAAGCTATGAATACTGAAATTATTTTTATATTTATTAATTTAGCTATGAAACCTTTTTTAATTAATGTGAGTCAAAAAAATTCTAGTTAAATTTTGAATAAAAATTTTCAATTTTATCATATTTAAAAATATTTGGCGGTTTTTTTTTAAAAAAATAAGTTCTGAATTCAAAATAAATAAATAAATTTCATCCATAATTTCACAAATATTATTAGAAGTGTAAAAGCTCAAGTTAAAAAAAAAAAAATGTATGAACCTATCTAAATTTGCATTTAATTATAATATTATTGTTGTTTTTTTGTAAAAATTGAATATTTGTTGAATATTTTAAATCAAAAAAAGCCCCAAATGACGATAATTACAATGCTTTATAAAATCGAAGGATACATAATTATTTTATGAAAACTTTTATATTATATAAATCATGATTCAATTTGTAAAATTTACACAAGTAAATAAACCGATTAAATACGAGTATTATTAAAAAAAGTCACTTGATTTTTTACAGAATTTTTTTGTACTTTATAAACTGGAAATTCTGTTTTTTAAAAAAATATTACCTAGCATAAAATATTATAGTTAATGGCTGTTAAAAATATCCAATTAAAAAAAGATTTTAGATTCTTTTATTTATATATAGTTATGCTTATTACCAAGATAATTTAAACATTTTTTTTAAAAATGAAAATAATGATTCTGTTAATCTAATATAAATTTTGACCCCTATCAAAAAAAAATTAATAATATTTAAACATTACTATATAAGTTGCAATCTTTACAAGTTTATATTTATTTCTCAAAAATTATATTATCATATCATAATTTTTTTTAGCAAATTAGAGTATTTAATATAACGGGATATGAATAAAGTAAATTATTATTAATATTCTAATGATATCTTAATTTTCCAATTTCGCGATTTAGTTTTTATATGTAGTTATTGGTGGATATATTGTAATTTTATTGGATAGCCCTATTCAAAATCGATTTCAATATCAATTTAATTGACCTGAATATTATATAAAGTAAGCATTAAATCCATGTTTGTATATTAAGTATATATCATGAATTAAGTATAAAATTCCATGGTTTTTGACTCAAATTTCTTTTCAAAAACATAAGTAATAAAAAAAACTTATTTTATGCATTATAGATAATTTTTATATTAAATAGTTAAAAAATAATAATGTAAAAGATCGAAAGGGGACGAAAAGCAAATATTAAATATTATACTTACTTTTATACATTGGGATTTCAGAAAATAGGAAATTATAATATATTTTAGCCTAAAAAATCTTATTTTAATAGAATTTTTCTAATCATATTACATTTTTTAGTTTCGAAATTCTTTTTGATAGAAAAAAGATTTCAACAAAATTTTCATAGAAACAAATTATATAGGATTATTTAATAAAAAATCATTAATAAATAAAGAAAGATGATTAGAAACCTTTAAAATAAGACAAAATTTATACATCAATCAATTTAAAACAGATTTATATTATTAGTTGGTTAAATAGGTTTTTCATTTTGTAAAATAAAATATTTGGTAAATACAGCTGTTAATAATTTTGAATTTATTATTTCTATAAATTAAGTTATATTTAAAAAGTAAAAATATCTACTTATTGTAACTCGTCTGAAACGGTATATCTGGGTCTATAGATGTGGGTTCTTTCAAAGAATTATTTTTCTTATTTAAATGTTTTTTTTTCGTAGCTTAATTTTTTTTTACCCTAAATTTTCATTAATTCTTCTATAGATGTCCACATTTACCTTTTTTCTGTCTCGTTATGTATTTTTTCTTAAAAATAGCAATTTCTTTGGTTGTTACACAATAATATTATTTTGATTCATATTCTCAAAATTTTGATTTCTGAATTAGAAAATTTCTCAAAACCACTGCAATATCTACAAATATACCTATATTATCTAAATGAATTCTACAAGTATCACGAATAGACATGAAAATCGACTTAAGCCTTCCAAAATAGTTTTAAGCTATATTTATATAATATTTCCTAACTTTATTTGTTGAATGGAGGGCGTTTGTTTTGAAAATTATAAATAATTTTGTAATTAATCATGATTTTGAGCCTGTTGTGATATGAATTGGGTATCTCATTGGTTTTTTTTTCTGAATTAAAGCTCTAAGATTTCTATAGAATAAAAATTAGCTTTTTTCTGCAATTAAACCAATTAATCATGTCCACCATCATCATGAATTCTGTAATAGCTCGAGGTTTTTAAAGAAAATTCTTTTATTTAGATTCCACCTCCCTGCATACAGAAATTCCATGAATAGATAATTCAAATTACTTGTTAAATTTTTTTATCTTATATCTGACATAACCTCTAATTCACTTTTAACTCAGTATCTAAAAACAATTTTAAAAATTATTTTTACTAATACTCAAATAAAAAATATAGTAAAAAGTCTAATTGTTTTCCTAAGTAGAATTTTTTTTTTCTTGGAAAATTACCGTTTGTCTATTAATAAAAAATATTGCGCAGTCTATTAATAAGGCAACTTCTTTACGACTTTTAAGTTATATTTCTGAAATATTTGCTGCTCTTTTTTATTGGATTAGGCTAATTTAGAAAAGTAGAATATCTTATTACTTCGTAATTTGAGTTAAGCAAATTATAAACCGATGAAAATAAAATATTTAAGTCTGTAACATGTTTTTAAAATTTAAATTGGTGACTCATATAAGCCAAAAATATAATAAGCTTATCTTTTGGTGGATATTTATATATTCTGTTTCTTCTAACTTTAGCCATAATTAGATCTACGTCACAAGCAGAATATATCTATTCAAATTCGGTATTAATTATAGTTAAAAATTAAAATCCGCTTGTTTTTTTCTATAATTAATTTTAAAATTCTGTTTTTAAATAATCTTATCACAATTTTATACATTTATTAATAAAGTTCAATCGTCACTTCGGTTTCATATTCCATATTAGAGCTTATATATTTTAAAATATTTATAAAAATGGTAGAAATTTTTATTATAAAGTAACTTTTTGGATTATAATTGTTTTCTTTTATCTTAATTTTTGACATTAAACGCTTATTATTAGAAAATTTGAGACCACTTATTTTTTTTTCAAATAAGAAGAAAAAATATATTCAATATTTTTTTTACTAGTTTCTCAAAAAAAGGATTTTTTTTTTATTCCACCAAAAAAATTATTAAAAATCGCATATTCAGAAAATAGATGAAATAAATAAAAAAAGATAAATTAGGTCACCGCAATGCTAAAACTTTTTTTTTATCAAGACATTTATTTATAATAATTTTTAAATAAATTAATATAATATGGAATTTAGATTTTTCGGCGTGTGAAGATTTCATAGAAAATAATTTGATAATTTTAGACTCACTTTGGAACCGTTGCATACGTTCGAGGTTTAAAAAAATGATGAGTTAGTGAAAATTATATTATTTATATTTACACTCTTACTCCGTTAAATTCTGATCTTGATTTAATAAGAAAAATGTCAATTTGTTAATTTTTTTCCTTTTTTGCTTTATTAACACTGTTATTATAGAATAGCCTTTTATATATTAAAATAATCTAATATTTTTTAATGTATCATACTGTAATTTATCTAGCTCCTTGAGTAAGAAATTTAAATAATTTTAAATTCAAACACTCATGTTTACTAAAGTTCTCGTTTGATTTTTATAGTCCAATAAGCTTATTAATTAAATTATTTTTATTCGATTTTTCTATAATAAAATTTGATTGTATGAAAATGAATAGATTACCAGCATAGTAACATAGAGATTAAAATATTGCAATATTTTGCTATAATAAAAGAATCGCATATAAAATAAATTTGGTTTTATCAATTGAGCTGAAAAAATTTAAAAATTATTGTAAAAGGGTGTGCAAAATTCTTAATAAATAAACTTATATTTTTTGTATTAAAAATGATATACAAAAATTTATATAAATTCAGGTTTAATTGAAATATAAAGACAATCATATATATCCTGAGTTTTTAGAATAAAAAATAATAGTTGAGAGATTTAAGGCGTTTGTACTAATTTATATTTTTTTTATGATACATTTTGATTATATCGATTTAATTTATATATAAATTATGATTTAAAGATATTCAGATAAAATATTATACACAATAATATGAACTTCACCACCAAATACTGCATTCATTATTTTATAAATATCAAATAATCGATCAATTTAAATATTAAAAGGTCCAAAAAAATATTTATAAACATCTTTATAAAGTTTATTCACAACAATAATGTCGTATTTTAACTTTCAAAAGTTAATAAATATAGTTAAAGGTATTGATGCTATAAACAGAGATGATTTGTAAGTTGAAAATGGTTTTGAAATAGAAACCACTGAAAATGATAAATATTTTGAAAAGCTGACTGAGTAAGAATTGGAGGATTTAACAAACTCCAACTTCAATTCATTTAACAATATATTGTCTATTTTAAATGGCGATATTTCCGAAATGAGAAGAAAAAAAGTTAGAAAAAATAACATTTCAATTAATTATTACTTGTTTTTTATCCTATTTAAAGATATAAATAACATCCCCTTCTTCAGAACTGTTATATGGAAAAAATCCGGACTTGTAAATTTTTTTGATAATGAGAGTAACAAGTTAATTTAAGAAAAAAATAAAAAGTGAGATTTTAATTGAAATAAAATAGTCCAAAAAATCTCTTCAGTACCTTTTTTATATTAATACCCAATGTTGAGTTCTTAATCGATTCATCTATTTAAGAGTGCTCAAGATTTAATACAGATTTCACAAAGCTTCTGAGGTGTTATTTACATTAAATAATAAGATATTCTGCGTAAAAAGAGTGTTTGTGCACATTCCAGAATGTATAATAATAGTGTTGAGAAAAATAAAATTTGGCTCTATCCTAGATTTCAATATATTTTCAGAAAGATAAGATATATTATAAAAATATTTATTTTGAAAACTTCATATAATCTTAGTTTCGATAAACTATAATATTGGTATATTATAGCATATTTGGGCCAAATGTGAATGGATGGTATTTACCTAGTATATTAACAGTAAAAGGAAAAAACTTGAACTGATTGGGCTAAAAAAAAAAATAAGTAAAATCGTCGAGTGTGAGGATTATTTTTGAGAACTAATTCCGTATACTAAAACTACTTTGGGTTGCTTTAAGGTTTAAAATTTGAAATTCAATTGGTATTTATGAGAAAATAAATGAAATCTGTACACGCCTTAAAAATTATCATATTAAATTGCATCAATTAAGAATAATTATCTCTAATGAAAGTCCAAATCGGTTTTATTTAAAAAAAAATCGATATTTATTCTTATATTAATTAGTTCGTTTTAAATAATTTTTATTTTAAAAAAATCATCTTTCATTTTGTTTTATTTCTATTTAAAGAATGTTTTTTTGGGTTTAAAAGAATAATATACCATATTTTATAAAGTTTACAGATATATCGAATATATTTTTGATGTAATAAGTGTTAATATTGAGTTTATATATTATTAGTTTGTTCGATTATCTTTAATCCCTAATTTTTTTAAAACCATAATTAATATTTAAAAAATATTTATTTAACTTTTTTAAATGCGGTGATATTAATTCAATTCAAATCTCCAGAAAATAAAATTATACAAGAATATGGTGTTTGAAACATGGAAATTAAGATTTCCGTATGAACAAAGAATGCATTTAATGTTTCTTTTGATTGATATTTTGGTTGATAAGTACATTCATTTAGTAAATCAATATATTATAGGCGATCCATATTTGTCTAAAAAGAGGGGGAAAAAAATTAAAAAAGAATATTGTTACTAATACACACATCAAAGATATTTTACTTAGAACTATATTTAAAAAAAGTATATAATAAATATCTAGATTATTTTATTGATAGAATTCTAAGTTATTATTTTTGAGCATTTTCTTCTTTTTATTTTAAAACTTCACTTTTCAATCTTGCGTGTGGCTTTTAAGATTATTTTTTTGGTATAATATATTGGTAGATTTTCAATAAATAAAGGAAAGGTAATATTTAAAAAAAATGAAAGGTATTTTGTGCCAACATATTATTTTAAGACAGTTTTTATGAAAATATATCTACATTTAAGCTAAGATATAACTTTAACTGAACAAAGGGTTGAAGTTTGAATTAGTCTTTTTGAATTAATGGAATAGTAAAAAAATCCTTACAAATTTCCCAAAAAGCCTTTATAATAAACTGGTCCTAGTTTAGAGTGGGATAGAAGATTTGGTAGGAATATTATTTTTATTAAAATACTAATTAACCCCCCCTCCCCTCTTTTTTTGATTAAAAACACAGGATATAGATTAATGTCTTTTTATTTCAATTTATGCTGCATTTTGATAAATCTTGATATTTTTTTGCATATCACGTTTAATTTGAAACATATACGCTTAAATAGTACCATTAGCGCATATCATTTTACAAATTAATATTTACTTTTTTCAGCCTAATTGAAAAAATTAAACACATTTTTTATGAAACTTTTTTATTTGGTAATATAATAAAATGGTAAAAATATAAATTTCCCGAAATCTTGCATAGTGCAAAGATAATCTAATTCAATTTTGTTAACCAAACTCACCATTTTATTTATTTCTACCCAACAATGCCGAGGGTACAGGATATATGCACTTTTGGCATATGCCCAACAAATTTAATAACTTATTCCCTTACATTCAACAAGTACATATTAAAAATGCACTTCTGATTTGTTATTGACTATTTATAATACCATCTATTATTTTATTTTGCTCCAACCATTACAAAAGTACAAGATCATTGGTTCTTTTGTGATGCTATCCATGTCATTTATTTATTATGTCTTATGCTTTTCATCTCCATTAAGAGTGAAATACCTTGCCGTGGTTTAGGGGCTTAATAGTGTACTTTTCGAAGTACACTAAACTAAAATTTCACACAGTGTTGTACTATTCTTGTTTGGGAGTAGTGTAGACAGCGCACAGTGATTCGGAGGACTGCGATTCCATAGAAGAACCACCTCGAAACAGGAGGAACCGATTGTTTAGCACAGCCGAGACATAGTCTAGTGGAAAAGTGCAGCGCTCGACAGTCAGGCGGATCTCAGGGTCTAACAGCCATTTTTAGTAATGCCATGTTGATCAATCCCACTTTTGGGCAGGAACCTAATCTTATTAATCCTGTTAGAATTAGGCTCTGACTAGGAGCTCAATAGCTTCAATGAACTGTTGTTCATTGACAAAGAGCTTAATTCATTACTTCACGTAACCTCAGTCATCCAGCCTACTTGAAGCAATGCCAGGGGGGGTCTTTCGGTTGGTATATTGAACCCTTTTCCCGTAGGTACGCAGCCGGTAGACCGGCAGAGGAGCTTATTGTAGTTAGGATAATAGTCTTTTCTATACGTCTTTTTATTTTTTTCAAAATTTTTTAGTATAGTTGTTAATGGCGTTATATTAAAATAAAACTGCTAATCAAGGGCTTTGGTTTCACTAATCTTAGTATTTGAAAATTATATAGATGGATTTAATTAGTATGAAAGCATGTTGTGATATGATAAAGATTTTAGCCCATTGCCATAATAAATCTTGTACAATCTAAGCCATCTAAACTTTAAAAGATGGAGTATATTATGGTGAATTTCTCCAAGAATTATGTTAGATTTTTAGTTGCTAAATCTAAAAAGAAGCGGCTGATATTTAAATCGGAATTTTACACTCCTCAACATTTCTGATACTGTTTTTTATGAATAAGATTTGTTTGGTTTTTTAAATAAAATTCTGTGAAATATCCCCACCTCTTCCATGCTATTGGAATTAAGATTTCAGTCGCTGAAAAAGAACATATTCATATCTTATTAAAAATTTTCACTCCAGCGTCATATATCTCCAATAGATTGAATATCTGGCAGAGAAATGTTATTTTAATCAAAATTTTACCAAAATAAACACGGGGGGGGGGTGGGGGTTTAATCCCAAAGCTTTATGCAGACTGAATTTTGCTGTTATCTTAGTACTACGGCTTTTTTCTGAAAATTTTCACTTTTTTTTAATTTTTTTAAATTAGTTATTATAACTGTTTATTAACTTCAAAATAAATTTCCCGTAAAAAAAAAATAATAATAATAATCTTAGTACTGCGGCTTTTACTATTTTTACTTTTACTTTTCTTGAATTAACGCTTTCTTATTATTTCTTTGTTTGATAATTTAATAATTTAATCTTTTAATCTTAAATATATTTGTATAAAAATAGAGTATTGAGAGCTAGGGATCTAAAATACAACACATTGAAACTATCATTTTATGGATCATTAATTTCTAGAATTTAAAAAGTTGGCGATTCTCCGTTGTTGATATGACTAAATTATGTTAATGGGGTTACAGAATCAGCAAACTTATTGATAACGCATCCAACTCCGGATAATTGACGTATATACAATAGGGCTATTTAGAAAAATTGGTTCTTAAAGGTATTAATATTCTAAATTGAATTAGTTAAAAAAACGATTAAATAAAAAGCTCGTTAGCTTTGATATCATTTGGGGGTGGCCAAATACCATTATATAAATTAATGTTAGTAAAAAATGCAATATAATGTCAAAAATGAAGTAGATATAATCGTATAATGCACCAAGTACTTATTTGGGAATATCATATGATTATGTTGATGATTTTATTTGGAAGAGTTGATCAGCAATTATGTTTGGTGTCTATCCAGGTCTATAAAGACTCGACAGCCCTCCTCCTCTTTGGGCGACCTCTTCGTATTATCTGGAATCGTTCTAAACTTTATATTACCACGAGTTTTTATATAAACCTTTTATAAATAAAATTTACTTATTGTTCCGATTTGCCAAAAATCACTAATTTGCGTGTTGAAAAATCAAGTTCCAGGAAAACTAATTATCATAGGCTAATTTCCAGAATTGTACCATCTATTTAAGGTTAGCCGATTTTGGATATTCAGCAACAAAGGGATTTATGAATTTAGGTTTCTAATGATTTTCAGAATCATTTCAAGGGATATGAGTTCAGCTAAATAGGAAATCCCATAAATAAACAATAAGCTGCTGAATGGGTGTGGGAAATATGGGATTTCTCATAATAAAACAAATAATACTGATAGTTGTATGGATTACACCAATAATAATTTAATACGACATAATACGCATAGGTCTTTTTATTGGATATAATTTACGTTCTAAAAACAAAAATCAGAAAACCAAGGATTGGATGATAATTCTAGGACTGGTAAACAAATGAGTGTTATGTACTTGCAATTCAGAAAGCGGCAAATAAAACACCTATTCTATGTGGTACACCGGGCCCTTTCGGTATTAGAAGCCTAGAAACAGCACTCAGCATAAACCCAGAAAAATATAGACTGGCGAATAAACCTCTATACAATATATCTATTGGGCGTATTTACATGTATCAAAATACAAATAATGAGCCTTAACCAATTACATATACCAACAGTCTTAGAGTCGAAAAAGGCTTACCACCGGTAGTATAACTTAATGGATGCGAGAGATTTTACCGAGGGATTGGCTTATTCTAAAATAGTGTTTATTTAGGTTTATAAGTTTACAAATTGGTGCTATATAATCAAAAAAAAAAGTTTCTAACTTGTAGTGTAGGATTTTTAAATATCCTTTGGTTGGTCTGTATGCTGTGAAATCTAACGCTGTTATCTTTAGTTAACCGTTAAGCTGAATCCAGGAAAACTTAATCATCGAAAATAGATATCCAAGTTTCCATACCCAATCTTTCTATATTTTCTAAACGCATTTATTCCGTTCCTATATTTTACAGAAAAAAGCTTTATCATTGCTAATTCTCTATATCCCTCTCGCATTCCCTTACTAGACTTCTTTAAAACTATCGATTTTTCCTCAACAGAAAACTTATCGAAACTCACGGATATTTAAAAGGTTGAGATTAGCTAATATAGAAGATTCTCTTTTCTAGAAAACAGGAACATATAGATCTTTGGTTTAGCGAGCAAAGTTTTGATTTATTCAATCCCCGCCCCCCCTTCCCTCACTCAAAAAACATCTTTTCGATAAAAATTGGTGGCATAATGGAAAATAAGCAGCAAAAAAGGTATTCCGCTTGGGTAACTCCTCAAGATAAAATCAACTTTTCTAATAATGGGATACCCAAGTCCCCCATAACCAAAATCAGTGACCAGGATTCTCAAAGTGGAGAGCCAAAATTAATCAGACAGGATTCCGCAGCTGCTTTGTTAAAAAAAAAATTGATGCGTAGATCTTTACTCCCCGGAAGGTTCGTACCCTGCCTTTCTAATATATTTAATATTTTAACAAATATAATTTTGAAATAATTTACACATATCGCTTATTAATATTTTCCCCTTAAAAAAAATAGAAATGAACCGATAGCAACCTCAAAATATTCTAAATTCAGCCACTCCTCTATTTCAAAGTGAGCATGGTTATCCTTTATTTTCCTAAAATTGAAACCCATTTCTTTCAATTGAGTTTTATTGATTAACTCTTTAATAATTATCATCTTTTTAGAAATACAAAATCTGTTAGTGGGACAGGAGAATTGGATGAAATTAAAGAGGAGCCAACAGACTCGCAATGATCAAATTTCGATTCCATTTCACTGTGAACAAACTCTCATGACCTTATAAATCACGAGTAACAAGCTTTGTTTCCAAAAGAAAGAAATATACCATCACGTAATAGAATTAATCCTAGGAATAATAGAAAGCCATAACATCTACCACCTTATCGAACTTTATAAACCCACCACCCCCCCCCCCCCAT
>LSSL01000879.1:53031-63794 GCA_001953115.1 Smittium mucronatum
CCCCCCCCCCCCCCCCCCATGATTCTGCTTTCAATATATCTTCTTCGCTATAAAGATATCTAATTTTAAGTAGTTTAAAAAGTTAATATTTATTCAAATAATAATTAATATTTTTATTCTAGAGCTTCTTTCAGCCCTTCTATGCTATCAATAGCACTTGGTATTTATATTTACTTTTTATTTAATCATTTCTTTTTGAATTTCACACCAATTTCCATCAACTTATGTTTAACAAAAAAAAAAGAGCTCTTATTTCAGCATATACTTTTATTTCTCTATATTTAACACAATATTTCTTTTACACATCACAATTATATAACTTATTGCTATTCTTAATCGAGGAAATAAATCATCCCAAAAAAAACACCATTTTTTTATCAATCCCTGAAATGCTTTTTGTTCAATGAATAAAAGTTTACACTCTTTAAATTTTTTTAACTTGGTTTCAAAACATCTTTAACATATACATTTAGTCTCAGAATTAATTCAAATGTATAAAGTCTACTTCTTTAATCAAGTGATCCTTATACAGGATTGTTTTAGCCGTAAATTGTCTTTAATTAGGGTTGTGAATATAAAACAAAAATTACTTTTCCAAATTTAATGCCCTAAAATATCTTTGATGGCGATTTATAAAAAAGAAAAGATATGTTGACAGGTTGGAATTCTATACTTCTTTAAAATATGTATTTTTTAAAACTTTCTTTTTTAGTCTATTTGGTAAATACCTTTAATTTTTTTTGGATGGCTATAAATACTAATCTCTTATAGAAAGTTAATGATTTTCAATCTTCTCTGTTTAATTTATTTTTTGCTCGCAGTTAATTCCAAAAGCACAATTACTCAAAGATTTTGGAGACGAAAATCATTTTAAAAATATTACCTTGAAAACAATGATTTTTCTTTGTAATTAAAACCGTTTTAATCATCAATAAACGTTCTAAACCTTAAAAAAATTATAATCAATTATTTGAATAATAATAATCTATAACTTTTGCAAATCTTTATCTTATAAAATAGCTTATTATATTCCATTAATTTTAAATATATCGATCGATACTGAAACATATATGTGTAACATTTTACTTTTCTTTTATAACCACGCTAAAGGTGTTTTTTTAAAGTAGCAGAATAATTAGAAGAAAAATCAAAAGTTTAAAAATTTAAAATTTAAAAAAGGTTTTAATTTAAACCGAATACCACCAACTCAATTTTTTTCATCTGGTCGAAAGATTGATGTATTTTTTATAAAACTTATGAATCTTATACAAAATTTTCCATTATATAGCAGAAACGCTTTCAAAAGAATAGTTCATAATTCGAAACACGACTTCTGGCTTTATCAAATATTGTATAGTTTTTTTGCCATTTTCATTCTAGGGATAACATAGAATCCCCTTTTCTTTTAACTAAAGTTTCTTTTGTATATATCACAGAATTTCGATGGCAGATAATATCACTGAAAACTATACTGGAAAAAAAGTGGTTAAAAAAACGATAAGACATAGAAAAGGTTAATATGCTCAGCGCTAATATATTCCTCAGCCAGTCTATCAGCTGCTTACCTAAGGAAATTTAGGACCTAAAATACATCCCAATATACCCCACCCAATATTGTTTCAAATAGTCTGCATTGTTGAGATATACTACCATAAATTATTTCAAACTCAGTGAAAAAAATCCACATTATGGCTAAGCTCCAGGTCAAAGCCCACTTCTAATAGGGTTAATAAAATAAGATTCAAATCATGAAATTTATGATATTTCTGCCACAGCTTTTCTGCAACAAGCTTCCAAATGTTGGAGCATTGATTAACTAACGCGTCATGAACTGTTAGTACAAGCAGTGCACCAGGCTAGACAGATTCCGATTACCCCCCCCCCCAGTTCTAGATTTTCCCTGATCAGATTCCTTTGCGTTCAGAATCGTTGATATACTTTCACGAATCCTTATCTAAAGTACAGCATCATCGGTGAAATTCTGGAATGAATATATCCGTATAAATTTATCACTTAAGCCTGGCAAACTGCGACAATTCATTTCAAATTTGGGGAAGTGTGTTCAAATAAAATCAATTTAACACCCCACAAGCAGATGGACTTCATTAAGTATAGGCATTGATTTTGATTTCAATGAAGTCTAAATGTTTTCGGGATATTGTAAGATATTATTGGGTGAAATAAAATTCAATAGGAAAACACATAATTCACACAGGGGTTAAACTTAAAAATCGATTAAAGTCATTCCATATGCTTGGTGGTGATTAATAACATTGCCTTTACGGTCTCAAATATCCATCAGAGCACTTGTATATTTATTTCATGAGCGTTTCTTGTAGTCCTCAGGATATAAGATAAAGTGCAAGATGACGTGGGAATCAAGTGGGGAATTTTATTATATGGTTGATTAGATGATTTTAACTTGAACAAAGAGTGCATTGAATAATTCAGCCAATGTATAGTAAGCGTTTATCTGTACAGTAACAACAAAGATGCACAAACAAACTTTAGTGAGAAGCCCCTTTCCTCCTCTGAGCAAATTGGAGCATCAGAGACGTTTAAAGGTTATGGCATGGAATGTTCTGTGGCAATGGAGAATTCAGCCTGATTTTTTTTTACAAGATTTTGATTTGGCAAGCTTTTCAGATGATCATTTTTTTTGGCTTTTTTGATGAGTTTAGGGAGATTTTTTTACCCAATCTTGATCCTCCGGCATCTTTCGATATTTGCAGTTCAGCAACATTTCAACAAGTCTAAATTTGCGAGAATTGGTTACTGGATTTTGTTTATCTTTGTCAGCAAGGGTGATGTACAATAGTATTAAAATAAACAGGCATACAGTTTTCAGTTTGCGAATTGGTGCAGGGTTATAAGTGTGATTTACTATTCTTAAAATATACTGTAATACGCTTTAGACAAGTTCATATTAAATGGGGAATGTTTGCTGTGGATCCTCAGAGGTGAATATAGATGCTCCAAGAAGGGTTGGGGAGAATCCTCCAGGAGGGCAAAAACATGGAGGTCCTCGGGTATCCAAACAGTTAGAAAAGCCGGAAATGCACGAGATGACTGCATTTCAAAACGGAAGAGTAGTAGACTCCAGTAGAGCTCAAGGAGTAAATAATACCGGAGATTCAGAAGATGCCAGAATTCAGAGAGCTAAAGCGGCTGAAGAAAGGTTAAAACAGGTAAAAATTCATCTCTTAATTAGTGAAGGTTAGACACTTGGGTTTCATAGATCTGTAACAAAATATTATTACCTATTTTCAGGATAAGTATAGAGGTGTGAAGACAGATGGAACTACCGACAATAAACTTTTAAAAAAACTCGAAGAATCTAAAAACAGTCCTATTCACGATATAACTTCCAACGATCCCAATGTCTTGAGAGTAAGTTTATATCTAAATAATGTTCTTAGCTTCCTTTTATACTTTGTTGGGTTGGCTTTTAAATCTGTTTGGTCTTCATTAAACTTTTCTGGAACTAAATTTTATAGTGGAAGTAACTATTCACATTTATGCAGATGGTTACGTTTGAAATTTAAAAAGGCTTTTGATCAAAAATTAATTCCCAGAAAGATATCCAAAAAATGGTTCTGAGAATTGACGCCACAAACAGCTTTGGTTAGGGTTACAGATATCCTAAGAGTATATGGGTAATGGAACGATAATAGATGGACTGTATGTTATAAAGTTGGTGATGAAATTACTTTTTTAGTATTAAAATTGCAAGTCTAAAAATTGTATCTAAAATAAACTTCTAAAAAAACGAAATAACATAACACAATCAATAAAAAAACTCGTATATGGGTTCATTAACACAAATGGAGTTGATGTCGACACCATAATCTTGAAATATTTTTTTGCATTGAGACAATTTGATGTACAGGCGGTATGATAAGACTTTGAGAAAAGCTCGTTCCATAGCAACGATCTGCTTCAAAGAAAATATATTTCCCACCCAATAGAAAATGTTTTTGGCGGAAAGTGGAGAACAATCGTTACAAAACTTGCTTGAAATTAAAAGAGCTGAGACGAATATTTTGTGACCAGCATTTCCACCACAAACCAATCGTTTCGGAAATCGTTTTTGTAAGCGGTAAATGTAAACTAAAAGATGAACAAGAGTATATTGATTGATGTTGCTTTTTTGTAAGAGATAAACAACAAAGGGTCTAATTTGAGGATATTCAAGGTTCACAGGGTCATTTTCTAGATCTGCATTGTTTGTGATGCTACTACTGCTACTTGCATCTCCCCGGCTTGATACTCCAAAATTGCCTGAGCTGTATTTTTCTCTCAGTTTACCCGGAATCTCTGAGTCATTCCCACATAGGGGCTCTAGAAACAGGGTTATCGTGTCAATTATTTCCGAAGATACCCTGAATTGCTGTTTCCTTGTAGATCTATATATTTCACGATTTGGCGCCTGAAGAATCCCGTGAAAGGATTGCATATGTGTAAAATCAAGATAAGTGGCTAACTAAGATATAAAGTACTCAATACACTGAAACTTATAAAGCACTTTCTTTAAAGTGGTTTGCTCTGTTGAGCATTATAATAATGATTGCGTTTTGGCTATTGTTAAAAAGTACACTGGATTGTATTAATAATTTAATGCTTCCATATTTAACAAATTGGAAATTTGTTATTAAAAAAAAGGAACGAGAAATGCACAACAAATTAGTTTCACGAGACTGTTACACGAATATGGAAACTACCATAAAAAAAATAATATGAAATCGCCTTTAAAGTGATATAATTGGTATATATTTTTCTGCTATATCTGGTCCAATATCGCGGTAAGTAATATTGGGACTGCCATTTTCCATTGGGTGCCTCTTCAAATGTTATATTTTTTATTGGTTAGCTGAAAATACCAGTCTTTTATCGCTAAGAAACAAGGGAATAAAACGTCTAATGGCATGAATCTTCCCATGGCCTATTCCCTCGTAAAACATACGTCCATGGTCACCAATATGTTTAGCAGCTGCCAGTAATATCTTAATTTTCGCATAGAACAACGCCTTCTATAAGTCCAATCATCACAATTTTCTATATGGCGTGTCTTTAAAGAGTAAATGGTGGGATTATCGGGATTATCCTATAGCTCTTTGTCGATCAATAGTCTTAGTTGTGCCAAGATTAACTCTTTCCGCGCCAAAAGTGTATTGAATTCCTACTTTTGCGTTTAAAAATTCTCTGTTCATTTTTAGAAAATGTTAATCCGATTATAAGGGTCAAAGGCTTTTAAAGTATTTGTATTGGCCCTTTCCAGGCAGAAATCCCATCCTCGCTCCTATTTGTGTATAGTATATCGTTGTAAAGATCTACTATTTACTTATCCAATACTGTACAAATATTCACACCTAGCAATAACATTGAACGAAACATGAAAGCCATTTTTGTATACCCGCAATGAAAAGGTTAAAGAAATAAAAGGAGGGTACTACTTTGGCATTTTTATTGAATTTGACCTTAATAAAAATTAAAATCAAAATACCAATCCCTATTCGTTTTTATGTCAAATACTCCAAACCATATTTTATTGGCAGAATACATTTTCTAAAATTATTTTCTAAGTTATGAACGAGCAGGAATTCAACATAAGGTTAGGTAATAATAATCGGCTGCTTTTATAAGATGACAAAATACCGTAAAATCAAAAGAATATGAAATCATCCGAAATCTTCGGAAAGATCAGATGAATTAAATTATCTTTCACTATCATTTAAATCATTTAGAGATCAGGTGACTTGGTCGTGCCATCACTTATGACGAATATTTGTGCCACTTTTTTTAATACTATAAACTTTACTTTATCTCTTACCTATTTGCTGCAGTTTCCAAAGATAAAAATAAGTTTGAAAAATTAATGATAGGTTGGATTTTCAACTAAATGGGTGGTTTTGCACTTATAAAATGCAAGTATTATAAACATTTCAACTCTTCGCAGGTAGACCAAATTGTGCCACTATTTTATACACAGTAATGGTTTCGAATTGGAGTTAATATTGCAAAGCGTTTTTTTTATAGGACAATCTGTTTAATAATTTTAATCCGGATCGATGAATTTAAAAAAAATTGAAATAAAAAAAATATCCAATTAACTTTAAAGAGTTAAAATACAGAAATATTTTAAAAATGACACTCTGATATACAATAAATGGTGTTTAATGCAAATGATAATAATTTAAAGCCCCCTCAAAAAGATTAATATAACCCAGAAAACCCAACGTGCGCATTGAAGTTATACACTTCAATATGCTCAAATAAATTAAAGAGCAGATACATCTAATAAACACAACCCTTCACTGTTGAAAATACTATACCTTTTAACTTGAATTGAAGTCAAGTGCGCGCCATTTCGGAAAAACAAAATTTATGGGTATAAATCAAATTTAACCTTGAAAAAATTAGCTCTGATTTGTGAAAATTATTTTAAACTCACTCACCCATTGGAAAGCTTATTTTAAGCTTTATTCCTCAATGCGTTTTTTTAGACCTTTTTTTCCGTTCACAATAAAGATTTGATCGAGTTACCGGTCTATAAACAAACTAGATAATTATAAAATAGCTTTTTATAGATTTTACTTTATAAATTAGGCGTAGAAAAATTTAGCTCCTGAATTATATAAAGGTTCACTAATATGAAAACCTTTTTTTTAACAAATAGATCCAAATTCTTTAACCGAATTTTGATTTGATAAAATATAATTCATTCATATCTATTGGCTTACGGTTCTATTTAAAATAGAAATTTATTTAATAAATACTGGATTAAATCTTAACAGGATTTGCAGTCTAGGAATAAGTGTTTATTTTAAATGAAAAGAGGTTTAATTTCTTTAAAAACTCCCATTTTTTATTCATTCAAATCGAACCCTGAAACTTTATTGATCTTTATTCTATTAAAATATTTCTTTTTTGGAAAAAAATGTTAATTTGTAATTCTTATATGGCATTGGGTTTACCTTTACCTATAATCAAATGATTAAAGATATGATAAATATTAACATTATCTTGGCTAAAATAAAATACTGCTATATCGATAAGATTTCCATAAATGTTTAGCTATCCTACTATTAATTTTATGATACGAAATAGTTGTAAATTTACAAAATTGCGATATTTTTTTCATAAATTTAAAAAGCATCTTTGGAAAGCGTTATTACAGATAACCCTTGTTCAATGAGAATTTCGAGCTTTGGCTAAAATTATTATTTCTTTTCATTTTTTTATACGGTTTTATATAACCAATAGTAACTTTTAAACCATTTTAAACATTAAACGATCTTTTTGACTTTAATATTCATATATTTAAAAATACAGTTTCGGAACAAAAAAATTATATGCATAGAAATTTTGAAAAATAAAAATTACAAAAAATTAGTGAGGTAAATCTTAAGAGGAAGAGAATTAAATTGGATATCTGGGAGGAAATGGAGATAATAGATATGTCGGAGATCGATAAGTTAGTTTATAATGTGGCGAAATGGGTTGAATTGAGCTGAATTACTGAGGCATAACTAAATACCCTTGATTATTTAAGAAAATCAGATGAAAAAATATCATCATGCAATAAAGACAGATCATTTTATAAGATTTCAGAATTTTTCTGACTTGATAAAAAAGACTTTTGCGGTGGAATAAATACCAATTCGGAAAAAATATACCTCCCTCCACTACAGTCATAATTTAAAAAAAAAGAGTATATTTCGATTTTTGAAGAGCTTAGTAATGGGAAGAAAAAAGAATAAAATATATATCTCATTTTCGATGAGCAGCGTATAGTTTGAAGTTTTTTAACGAAGAATATGGCTGCTTAATATAAAATCCACGTAATTACTCAGTATAATTATGAAAAAAAGGCTATTTTCTGGATAAGATAAATCTATTTAATCTTTTTTTTTAACATTAATTAAATTTAAATTGTAATATTTTCTACATTATAGGTACTCAATGTTATTTAAACATGATTAAATTGGAGGAAAATGCCAGCAATAACTTATTTTCTAATAAATAAAAATATTTCACCTGGAATAAAGCCTTTAAAAGACACATTTGCCTTAATATAGGGCTAAAATATACAAGTGAAGATAAATTGAAGCCCATATTTATATTTTTTATGGTTTTCCGAGTGTATTAAAGAATTTTGATTTAAAAAAAACATTCCTATATGATGAAGATCATTAAAAACTAGGCTACATATTAAAGAGATGTTTGATGAATATTTAATAATCCGTCTTAAATACGAGCTTAAAAATTGCCCCGAAAAATGAATATATATATATATATATATATACTCCTACAGGTATCCCTCGATTTAATCGGTTATTTTTTCAAAAAAAACTGCATAAATTAAAATACTCATAGTATGAATGCATAATTATGCGCTATTTACAGCATAGTATATAAAAAAAAGTGCAAGTTTAAATTCGCAAAAAATAGTATCTTTTTATATCTTTCATGGGAATTTTATTAAAACTGTTATAAAATATTGCATTTATCGAAATTATTGACAAAAAATAAAAAATGGTTTTGTATACGCCCCTCGCTTTACATCAATTTTCACTTTCTTATTTTTGCATACATAAAGTTAAATGCTGAATAAAACTGAATAAAAATGTGCTATTATTAATTTAATATACCTTTATGTATATATAAAGTTTATTAGAATTATTTAGAAATGATAAAAACTAAGCTAATTTTAATTTAGTGCAACCTTTTGATAAAAATTTTCAATATAAAAACCATAAATTTAGATTTATAATGAAAGATATAAGATATAAGATGGTTTGATCAGAGATAATAAAATAATTTATTAATATATAAAGTTTTGATAGATTTTTATTTTTTCTATTTTTTCAGTTTGTTTGATGTTATTTTTTGTGAGATAATAAGTAATTTAATCAGCCCAGTCCTACCATTTAAAAAGATTCATAATTAAAAAGAATTAATTTTCTTTTCAGATAGATTTGCTCAAATACCACAAAAAATTCCATCTCTTAATTTAAATTATACAAGTAACACCACAATAAATACTTATTATCACTTTAAAATTTAGTAATTTTTAAGATTTATTCAAAAAGACCATAAAATAATTTCATCTCAATTGGATAAATCAAACCAAGATTTCATAAGCAGTAACATTATTTTATCAAATTTCGAAAAAAATAAGAATTATTATAAAAAAAACGAAAGAAATTTTCCACTTCGTGAAACTCGAAATCTGCATTAAAAAAATCGCATGTAATGAGGGATAACTGTACTCTTAATTGATAATACATATTTGATTTAAAATATTTGGTAAGGCTAGTGGATGCCAATGGAATAAATTTTATTGCACCCAACATTACTTCGTTGATTAGAACTGTGAATCAGGGCGTAATTTATACATTGAAGGTACATTATAACCAAAATATCTTTGATATACAGATTTTTATTTTAAAACCAGATCCCAATTGAAATGAAGATTTTTGTTAAAAATTTAGTGTATTTGAAGTAGTAATTATATTTTCAGAATATTGTGGTAAACACATTCTTAACACCTGCAATTATTATGGAAGAATTATAATGCCTTGTATTTATGATAAATACCATCAGCAAAATTGCTATAAAAACTTATATTGTCAAACTAAATTTTATTATCATTTCTTTTAATTTGGGATTTAATTACATTTTTTTCGATGGTTTCAACAGGTTTATTGATTTAGGCAGTGTATATGAGCTTTAGAAGTTAGCATTAAATAATGAATAATCAATATGATTAATAAAAAAAAGTGAAAAGGTTTTTCAGTAGTTCCTAAATCCTAAATTCTAAATCAAAAAAATATCTTGGTTATTAAATCCCATTGAAAGATTCATAGGTTTTTTTAAGTCCTAAAATGTTTATTTACACCAATTTGTAATTAAAATTAAAAATACGAACAGGCTCTTTCAAAAACGAAAATTTCTTTTTAAAAAAATCAAATAATAGAATTCTCATATCAAAACTCAGCTATTTTATTTTTAAAAAAATAATTAATAATAATCCTATTTTTGAAAATTTTTAATTATATTTCTTATTAAAATAAAAACAATAAAAGATATGCTAAGACCCCACTTATAGTAAAAATGATAGTGTTTGTGAAATAAAATAAAATAAGGATATATTCTTATAGATTAGTATTGGTTTTTAGATAAAGCAAAAGTCATTATATCTTTGTTATTTTAAAGATAAAAATAGAAAAATTTCGGAGTTGATGGTTAATGGTCGAGACTCAAGAATCGATACTCGAGAGAAGATGGGTTAATAAAAAATATATTAAAACCCTTAAAAAATAATAATTTATAATAAATTACATTTTAAAATGATATAATATAAATAAAAATTGCTATGCGAAGATAAAGCAAAAAATAATCAATTATATAAGAAAGAGATTGTGTATTTAAAAGCAAGATGGTTTTATAAAATTCATTGAATATAAATTGAATATAATATGAGTAAATTCATTTGAGAGGAGGAAAAATAGAGGATATAAAAAGATAGTAAAAAAACTATTGGAAAAACCTCGGTGTTATATAAGCTGGTGGGAAAGAGGAATATGAAATAAAAGGGGGATTAAAATATTTAGAGGATAATTTTAGGGGTTGGAAGCATAAAAAATAATTAAAAAAAGGTATAGGGAAGATTATAATTGCGGAGGGAAAAAAATAGAGTGAAAGAGTGGAGAAATAAAAGGGGTTTTTGAGGAGCTAAAGAAGAATATGGGGGGGGGGGG
>LSSL01000883.1:9268-24361 GCA_001953115.1 Smittium mucronatum
AATATAAATCCACCCATTAAAACTATGAATTTTTTTATTTTTGAAAAAAATAAACATTAAAATGCGTATATTTATTGTATAACTATATTTAAACGATACATTATGTATTTATGAACACTAAAATATCAATTTTTTACAAATTGGATACACTTTTTAGTAATTTAGAGCTCGCCATCGAGAATAGATAATATGAGAAACAATTAAAATCTTTCTCTCAATATTACAAAATTGATTATAAATTTTATCTTTTTAATTCTGAAAAATTAAAATAAATATTATCAAGAAAAATTTCCTTATATATTTATATAAAACTACGGGTTGATTAAAGTTTAGACTTATAAAACATTGGTATAAAAAAATCAGATCCATGAAATCTCATGTTTTATGAAGAAAACCATTGCTTATAAAAAAAAAGGTTATAAATCATCTTTTATTTTGATCATTTATTCGTGTTTTAATATTTATATAATTGATTATTTTTTTTTTTGAAATATAATTGTCATTCTGAGGTTGCGATATAACTAATATATGATTTTTTAATTTTTGATAATAATATTTTTTATCTTTTTACCTGGAGGGGTGGGGTTTTTGATATAAAAATCTCTTACTTTATGAATATTTTTATTTTATTTTTCTCCATGATATCAATGATATTAATTTTTTTAAATATAGTAAGGATTTAATATTTTTTTTAGATTTATTTCATTATTTACGGAAAATTTATATTAAAGTTTGTAAAAAGTTTAAAAAGACTGAAAAAAAATATTGAACCGAATCTCCTTTGTCTATGCATCTATATAATCCGATAAAATTTTTTAAAAGTTTATTTTATACAATTTTTTTTAAAATATAAACTTTTAGTAAAGAATTATTTAAATTTATCAAATCTTCTCAACCAAATCGTTTTATTTCTCTAATATTAAGATTTTTCTAAAAAAAATTGGTCGGTTCTTTTAAATTCAAATACATTTTTAATATTACTCAAGGATTTTATGGTAATTATAAAATCTATTAAAAAATAAAATTTAATCCAATATAACACTTTTATTATTTTCATATTTTGTATAGCAATACTCGTTTAATCAAATTATTTCGATTTTACATTCTAAACCATTAATTTATTCCAATTAAAATACATTTAAGAATAAAATGAGAGTTATTGGATAAAAAAATATATTTTAATTAGATTAGTTCTTCGAAATTACATTAATATTTTAATTCTTTATTTAATTGATATTTTTGAAAATCAATTACCTCGTCATATATATAATATTTATATTAAACAAAAAAAATAAAATAAAAATAAAATCCTCTAAAATATATTTGTGATATTATTTTCATACATATACTGAAATTGGTTTATTTAACCGATATATATTTTATCAAAATTACATAAACATAAAACATGCAAGGAAGAACCAAAAAAAATTTGTCACGTTTACATAAAATGATTATATATTCTTCTTGGAATAGCTATCAGTGATATCGATTAAAAAAATTTAGTCATTTATCGAGAAAATTTAAAAAACACCATCCAAAAAAGTACCATATATTTCTATTATTATCGAGATATTGATTCCAATATAATTAATAGAAATTTACTTAGAATTTCAGATAATTGGTATTATGAACTTTTTTCTTAGGTTTACTTAAAGAGGGTAAATAATAATGCGCCTTTATATTTCTGAAAGGAATATTAAGCATAAAAAAGCTATGAATTAATATCGCATAGGAAAAAAAATGAGTTTCTATAAATGCATTAAAAATTTCAAAAAAATTTATTCTACAAACATCAAAGTAAAAAATTAATCTTTTATTTTATTATCTTAAAATATCAATAAAATTTCGGATATATGTATATTGATTAATAGCAAAAGCCAGCTTTCTATATTTATAAGAGATATATATTTTAAATTCTTTATTATTAAACTCGATCCCAATATATATATTTCAATTTAGTAACATAAAATTATAAAACTCCGTGAAAAGCGCAAATAAATTATAAAATTACTGATAAAACGCTTAAATATGCGCTTTAAGTTGAAAATATTATTTTATCAATCTCTTATATCGAAAAACTTACACGCGCCTCATCAATATATATGTTGGATATTTATCACATCTAAGGTATCAAAATTCATGCTTATTAAGTTAAATTTCTTTTTTATTTATTACTTCAATTCGCTCTATTTCATTATTTAAACAAAATCTCTGAATATTTGACAAATTAAAAACCAGAAAAGACTAAATGATGTGTAGAAAAATCTAATTTATTCTAGAAGGTTATATAGAATTAATTACTTCCATTTTACCTTACTGGTTTTGTGCGAATGTCTTAACTAATAAGACTTTTTAATTAAAATTCAAGTAAAAATTTAACGGTCTAAAAACCGAAGAAAAATCACATTTTTTAAAGATAAAAGTGCAAATCTATCACTTATCATTCTGTTTTCTAAATATTTTAACATTGTAATCTTGAAAAAGACCTAAAAACGGAGTCAATACTTTAGAAAATCAAGATATTTTCTCAAAGCTAGAAAAAAAAAATTCCATTCAAGTTTTAGCTGGCTCATAATGCGATAAATAGTTTGAACTAATTTAATAACTTAGTATTAATGATTTATAAAAATGTTGTAAATTGAAAAGCTAACAGCATTATAGTTGGGCTCTGGGACTTTTTTTTTTTTTTTTTATCACGGAATTTTATTGTAAGATAACGTCATTAAAAACTATACTAAAAAAATATGAAAAAAAGAAAAAGGCGCATAGAAAAGACTATTATCCTAAATGCAATAAGCTCCTCTGCCGGTCTACCGGCTGCGTACCTACGGGATAAGGGTTCAATCTACCAACCGAAAGACCCCCCCTGGCATTGCCTCAAGTAGGTGTATGACTGAGGTTGGGCTCTGGGACTTTGACGGTTTACTGCAAACAAATAGTATCAATATTTGCACAGCCTTTTATCAGTGATTCCCAATGTTAATAAAAAAAACAAATTTCAGCCACAAATTAACATATCCATAAAATTTTATTGGCTTACTAAAATATTCTAGGATTGGAGTTAATCGGTTTGAATAGAACAACTGAAATATGGAGTACATTTAATCAATTGGAATGAGTTGAATATTAATATTAATCTTCGGCTAATAGAATCTAAATTAGATAAAGGAAAATTTATTTTTATTGGTTTGAGACGTGCTCTTTACATCCAGGCAGCAGTGATTATACAAGATGAAAAATGTATGAATGAGGAATAGACCAAGTTTAAGCTCACCGTTAGAACTTGTGGTCCCTTTTTTTTTTTTTTCAGTTGACAAGACATCTTTTATTTTTTAATAAATTTAAATTTTACAAGATGGGGAATCCAGAACATAAGCCAACATTGTTGAAAGATCCAGCGATTGAAGAATGGCTGTACATGCGAACCCAGTACAAAAACAATTTCCGATTTACTAAGAAAACAGTTGCGATTGGACTGGTGATGTGTGGTGTAGTTCCATATGTGATTTACACGACCTGTCAACGACAATTCGTAAGTGCATCAATACACCTTAGCTACAAAGGATTATTTATTAAAGATTTATTTATGATTTTTGTGAAATCTTGTTTTTGATGAATAATGTGATTTGTGTTATAGGGCAAGTATATCATCGAGCCCAGTCTTAGACCCGAATCAAAGGCCACTTTGGATAGTCTCGATAAAAGCAAATGGACTAGTCATGCTCAAAATTGAGAAATTTATTGTAATTTTGGGCTTTTTATACAGAGTATTGGCTGCTTTTTCTATTTCCAAGACATCTTTTTCTAATGCTTAGTCCAGGCAACCCTTTATAAATAAAATAAAATCTCGACTATAGCTTTTTTGATACTCCGATTTTTTCTGATAATTAAATAGTCTTTTCAAATATGTTAAATTAACACTTCAAACCCTTGAAGACAAGAAAACCAACTTTTAGAAGATCTCATGTAACAGCATAGAAAAACTATAGAATAATACATGTAGATATGTGCGAGAAAATACATCGACGGTGGGTAAAACGAAAACCCCTAAAGGCAAGAGATAAATTGAAAACATGACAAAAACAATAGAAGATAATAAAAAGACACAATGATAAATGTATTTAATATGAAATCGAAAAGGGTTATTTTGGATAGTAAAGCGATTATATACTGGAGAATTTAGATAGCTTTGGCAAGGTAAGCTTGGACTTCGTCATAGAGTACCAAGACAAGGGCACCACCGGTACCACGGATGATGTTGGAGAAACCACCGTGGAAGAAGACCTTGGAGCCGGATTCCTTGTAAAGCTTCTTGAAGCAATCAATTGGACCAGTGTACATAACCTTACCGGTACCGGACTGCATCATGAGACGACGACGGACGGTATCGAGAGGGTAAGAGATAAGACCAGCGACGACAGTGACAGATTGGGCAACCAACCAAGAAGCGAAGAAGTTAGGCTTCTTAGTCTTGTCTGGGAAGACAACAGATTTGAGGGTATCGTAACCACCGAAGTAGGCAGCACGGTAGACGATGATACCAGCGACGGAGATACCGAAACCTTGGTAAAGACCACCAATACCGTCTTTCTTATAGATGGTGGAGATACAGTTACCGAGACCAGTGAATTGTCTGTTGGCACCAGTACCGACATCGACAGCCATACGAGTACGGGCGAAATCGAGTGGGTAGACAAACAATAGAGAAGTGGCACCAGCAAGACCACCGGAAGCCATGTTACAGGCAAAGAATTTCCAGAAATCAGTCTTTGGGCTGTAGGCAGGGAACATGTTCTTGTACTTGTCCTTGAAGGCAAAGTTCAAAGCCTGGGTAGGGAAGTATCTGAGAACGTTGGAGAAGTTACCTCTCCAGAAAGAAGCCATACCTTGCTCAGCAGGGATACGTCTGAAGGCATCCATGATACCCTTGTATCTCTTATCAGCAGTGATTTGGGTGCTGGAAGCTTGAACTTGCAACAAAAGCTTGACACGCTCAATTGGAGCGACAGCGGTCTTTGAGACAGCGGCTGAGACACCACCGACCAAGAGATCTTTACCGAAATCCATGGCGGCTTGAGCAGTTGTTTTTTCAGATGCCATTTTTATTTTCTATAACAATGCAGAGAAAAAGAATTTCAGCCTGAGCAGATAAACCGTAAAAAATAAATTAAGTACTAAATGGCTAATAAATAAGCCATGAAATGAAAAGTCAATAAGTACCTTATAAATCCTTGGTGATACTTCCGATTCCTTCAAGAAAACCCTGCCAAACAACAAATTATTTTTTCAAGATTAAAAAAATAAAGAGGAGGAATACATTGAACGTACGTCTCTAGATATTAAATATATATACGTTTTTTATCTGCGCACCATTATTGTCGCCCAAAACCAGCTTTGCATATTATAATCGAGCTGCATCTACCTGATTCGGCGGATATACATTCTATTTTTCGCAGAAATAGATAAAAAATTTTAAATGCGTCAATATCGATCTATTTTCTTCTATGTTCTCTTTCCGGCCATTTCAAACCTTATCGCATTATTTAACATTTTTTCTATTCGCCAAACATTGAGGTGTATCCAATGGTATTTTTTATCGCGCTATTATTCAGTATGCGTAATTTTATAATGAGTCTTAAAATATATCCAATAAATCCTCACAACTTATTCTGTGTTAATTTTTTATTATGAAAGAAACTATCAAGGGCCTGCATTTCATCCTTTCCTTCAGAACCAAAAACGCCATTGGCAGAAGTCAATTTAAAAATATATGTATTTGCATGTAAAAAAATCTGAATCATACCCCTTCTCAAAATTTATGGAATTTAATTGGTTATTTTATATATATATTTGAGATCCACCAATTGGAATTTAATTTTCATTTTAAAAATTCGACTCCTAGTCGTTTGTTTTGCAATGGTGAGGTGTATTATACGCTTTAGGTCAAATATAATACCTTACTAGACAAACTCGAATTTCCAATTCCTTTATTTTACGGGCTCAACAATTTGTTTGATTGGAACAACAATAGATTGGTTTATCTGCTTTAACCCAATACGTAATAAGGATAAAAATATTACATTAATGATTTTGTTTTTCTTCTGTTAAGAGTAAGGGTAAATTTTTTTTAATTTTATATAAACCAAAAATCTCGGTCCCATTTTCAAAACTAGGACTGTTATAGTGGCATAAATTATTAATCACATTCCCAAAAAACCCTAGATCAGTGCATTCAGCCCCTCTGATTCGCTTGAATTACTGTGATTATGGACTCATTCAAACATAAAAGGATTGGATTCCGTGAATAGCATAATTGTCCACACTGTCCTTCCAATGCTTTTGCATTTAGCGTAAACAAATTCTGATATTAGCCTCTATCTCAATATCAGCAAACACCCGTTTTTATATCATTGGCGGTTGCAGAGTTGTTCTTTCCGATAACACAAGTTCTATTTGTTGCATCTTTAATTACCATGCTTTACGATCCTCAAATCCATAACTATTGCTATTGGTGATTCGTGTATATTATTAATTGATTTCACTATAATTCTCTGGAATTAAATACTGTTAATCCTTATCAAAACCCGAAATATCAGGTAATAAATATTTTTGCTCTTTCAGATGCTCAGATTCATAATTGGATCCGACTTGCTTCAAAATAATTTATTATTATTGACTTTATAAGGCAATAACCAATTATCACATTATAATCGGGGATAAGAATTGGCTAACATGCGGAGATTCTTTTATAGATAACTGTGTTAGCAATTGGGAGGCTCTTTTTGGGAAGAAATCTATCTCGGCAAATCTTTATCAGCCCCTTAACTTGGAATTATGCCTCTAAGAAAATATATATATTTATTGACGATCCGAAACAACAATTATATAGCGAGCTTCTATTGGTAAATAATTTAAAATTAGGATTTTAAAGGCGTTATCCTCAACATCTGCTGGTTAGTTGAGATTATGGATTCCATATCAGCCTATATCAAAATACTATCCAATGATGTTTATATCAATAAAAGCCCGGTCCCAAAAATAACATCTTAATAAGCATTGGCCAAATTGTTGGTAAAGCAGACTAAAAATTCAGACTTCATTTATCCAAAGATGGTTGATCATACAGCCTTTAATGATTTTTTTTCTATATTAGGCCAATTGAAAAATCTTGGAAATATATATTAAAAATTATCCAATAGTATTTTATATTATTTCATTGCTGAATTTCCAAATAACAATCTAGTCAAGTTTTAATGGGGATTCGATCGCTATCAAAAAGGATCTACTAAACTATCCCCGAGTAATTTATAGTAAAAATCATCTGTAATTCAAATTACCAAAATTTTTGATTTAATATTATTTACATATTTGAACTAATTGGTTAATCTTTGATAGTAGAGTTATCCAACAGATTTACTATCTTTCTTATATAGGAAGCTCCACATTACACTATTATTAATCAAAACTCTTTCGTCAAAAGATAAACTGTGTCATTATTTATAGCAAATGTTTATGCTATTTAACTATTTATCATAAAAAAATTAAATTCCACTGGTTGGATTTTATTATTTTCAAATAGATTTTCTCAAACTTTAGCGAGTCAGAGCGGGTAAGATTTACTGAAAATAAAAAATTGACAAATAAAATATCATCAACCTTTTTCTCACTCCTATTTGTGTATAAAAAATTTCTAAAAGTCCAATTTCTTGATTTATCCAATAACGTACAAATATTATTAATCTATTGGTAACATATGGGAGATTCTTGTTGAGGGATCTTTTCTGTCAATAACATCCGTGATAAAAATAAAATTGATTCTCACTAAGAGAACACTTATATAGTAATTTTTAAACCCTTCCTAATTTGGAAATATGCTGGAGCTATTTCTATAAAAGCATTGGATAATCTGGAATTAGAACTACAATAGAAACGATCTATTGGCAAAATGTCGGTGTTTTATTAGGGTTAGTGTATTTTTTTTCCTATTTTTGTTAGCTTAGTATTGATTGATTTACTTGTAGCAAATGGCTTAAACTTTAAAGAAAAGCCCGGTCTTGAAAATAATATCCCGTCATAATGGTAACATGTAGCGAAAGATGAAAGCCATTTTTGTACCATCGGCCGTGAAAGGGCTAAATAATTATAAACCAATCAACACCATAGCCTGAAAGTATGGCCTACAAAATCAGATAGCAAAATTAATTTAACTTCACACTGGTAAATTGTTTTTTAACCCACTTAGAAGATAAACCGGAAATCTACCTCGATTTTCCATGCATATTTATGAGTGTCTCTTTGTGCGAAGACACCACCTTTCAAACCATTACCATCTTCAAAATTAGAAAACAATCCGAATAAAAAAAATGTTTATTATTTGTAAAATTAAAATGTATATATTGAATTTTGGTTATTTCAATTAGAGAAATAGCAAAATATATGTGTATGCTTAAGGGTTAAAATCATTCTGTTATAAAATTAAGCATCTTACTAAAAGATTAAATTTTAATATAAATTCTGCTGAAGAAAAGGGGGAAAAGAATACCACAAAATTAACAATCACTTTGCACTTTCTATACAAAACTAGAATTTAAATAATAACAAAGTAATTTTTCGTTCTATTGGACAAATTTAATTATTTCGCGATTTATTCTTGAAACGGATTCAAGTTTTATTTTTATTTTAATCTATAAAGGACCCAAAAAAAATTATTTTCTTAAAAAAAAATGGACTTTTTTAATTAAAACCATTAAAAAACATAACTAAAATTTGTCAAATATATAAATATAGGGCGTAATTGTATCTAATTGTGCAATCCTATATCAAGTAAATGGCGAATTTTATTAATTTTGTATCAAAATACTTGTTTATTTATCAATAAGATCGTTTTTTTCGTTTTTTATTAGCTAACCCAAAATTAAGTAACTTCATACAAATACAATTTTTATACAAAATATTATTCAAAAAATTGATTATTCATATATAAATGTTTCTCCGTTTCGATTATTCGATTTTTTTTTATTAATATTTTTTGTGCTGTTTACCTCAATTCGAGAATTATTTTGAACTGTTTTTTTCTGGGAAGAGGCTTTTTAGAACTTTAAAATTTACAATTTCCTCAAAATCCATGTGTAAAACTAAAAAAATGAAAATTAATTGGGAGGAAGTTCGGGATATTTTTAAGTTAAATAGTGGTGGTATTTCCAATAATTTTGTTAATATGGAATAGATAGTTATTATAAGGGGGTTAGAAAATAAAAATAAGAAAATAATTTGAACCCCTGAAAAATTAGAAGCAAATCTGATTTTGTGACTATTATACCGAATAATTTTTGAATAATTTGCTGAATTGGAATTTCTGGCCTATAAAAGCTGAAAAATAATTACACGAAAATCCGGATGCATTTTTTTAATTTTTTTCAATTTAGATCCCCATATTAATTTATTTTTTGAGTATTTGATAGGATTATAAAAATTTAAAATTATAAAGTATATCAACACTATAGAATGATATCAAAATCAAAAAATGACTGATTTTTATTAAAACATTTTTTTCAGGATTAATACTGTTTTTTTAATTCTATATAGGTATGAATACACAATTTTTGGTTTAACCAACAAAAAAAATTCTATAATAAAATATTCCACGGATTATTATCTCTATTATTTATAATAATGCCACAAAACCGAAAAATCTTTATCAAATTAAATTTAACAGATTGTGAAAGCGAGTTTCGAGAAACAAGAAATTATTTCTCAAAAACGCTAAAAATATAAAAAGCTACCTATTATTATCTTTTAAACAAAAAGTTAAATATACGTGACAGAGATTTAAAAATGGATGATAATTATATATTTGAAAAAAAAAAATGGTATTAATAACATAGTTCTGTCCAGTGATAATTGGCCATCAATATAATATTTTTAAAAAATTCTATAATAATCCATGAATTGGCTGCAATAATTTCAAAATTTCAAATTTCGTAACCCTGAAGATGACACATATGTTGCGAAATGTTATCTCGTGTCTGGATATATTAAATTTTTACTTTTAAAAAAATGATAAAAAAAATGCCATCTTAATCAAAATTATACGCTGATTCGGCATCCAAGATTTCTAAAGATTTTTATCCTAAATAATAGCAAGAGTAACAAAAATCAACCAAAATATCTATCCACTTTCAATATTTCTAGTAAAAAAATACAATAATGAGAGTTTCCGCTGTGCTTGGGAAAAATTATTGAAATTTTAATTGACTTTCGGATTCGCGTTTCGAAAATTATAATGGATATAATAGATTGAAAAATATATATATATCTTAGAATATTGAATTCAAGATATTTGTAGGTACAAATAATTTTCTACAGATATTTATTTGATATTTTAAAAAAAAAATTGAGTAGCTTTTGGCTCATTTATAATTTTTTGGGAAGAACAAAGTAAAACCCTTTTTTTTTAGAAAAAAAGATCAAATAATCTATTATAATTGGTTCATTGGATAAAAATGGCTTGGAAAGATTTAAAAGATTTTGTAAGAAGTATTTAATATTTAACACTTCTTATTTAATACGTTTTATTCATACAAATAAGTAAATTATTTAATATTATGATAACCAAAATATGTATTTTTTACATAAAGTATAATATAATAAAATTCAGGCTTTGAAATAAGTAAAAAAAAATACAATCAACGAAAATGGATGAAATTATACTAAATATTTTTCAGATAAATAATTTCCAGTATACTAAACAAAAAAAAAAATATCAAACATAATTAATATCTTAATTTTGAAATTTTCGATTAATTGGCTATTTATATGCGTGATAGTCTATTTTAAAAAAATTGAAATGTACATATATAAATAGAAACTTATATAATTCACAAAAAAAACTTTCAAAAACGAATAAATGCATTATTTTTTATGAATTTCTGATCTAAATAAAAAGAACTGGACAATTAATATTATATTTATATTTCAAAGAAATCAAATGTGAGACCAACGAAAATAAGAGTAGAATATAGCTCAGAAAAACAATTTATTATTATTATTTCAACTTAATTGTCGATATAAAATACACAAAGAATATTTCTCACTAATAATAATAAAAAAAATTATAATTGAAAAATTATAATTAGAAATTATTCTAAATTAGAATTTAAACAAAAAAATATTTTAAAATAAATGATAAATTAGGTGAAGGTTATACAGAGCATAATAATATATAATATTTGTGATAATATTAAGATTGATAATCTTAAATGTGAATTGATTGATTTTTTTTTATGAGATTAAATTATATCGAAAATTTAAGCATATATTTTTGGTTTTTTAAAGATTTTTAGGTTGTTTAATCTGTTGAATATCTTTAAGTTTTTGAGCATATTGATTATACCGATGTTTTTAAATGTATTCATGATGCTGAATATTTATATGATTTTTAAATTGTTGTGAAATTTTATGATGATAGGTATGTCGAATAAGATGAGTGTTTATAGGGTATCGAAATTGAAAATTATTTTAATCATTTTAATCAAGTTAAGGATGTTGATTTAGTTGATTATTTTGACAATTTCTAGACCTTTTATAATGAAACTTTAAACAATTTACATTGGTTATGGAGCTGCCGGAGATAAAGATGGGAGTTTATGATTTTTTTTCCTTTTATTGTATTTTTATATTATTTTTTTATATTATTTAAATATTTTAAATAAATTCTCTATCAATTTTTTTTTATAACTTCAATGGTTTTGGTTGTGTTTTTGTTGTTTTAATGTTGATTTTTTTGATTTTTTTGAAAATTTAGGATTTATTAAGGTATTTGGTATATTAAGGCTGGTAAGCTTGTTGAAGAAATTTATTTTTTTGACTATTTTAACTCATTAGAGATCTATTATGAATCTTTTTCTTTTTCTTTTTCTTTTTCTTTATTTTTTTTTTGTATTGAAGTTCTCGCAGAGACTGCGGTGAATATGAGCAGGAAAAAGTTGAAGATAAAATCTTAAAATATTTTTTTGGTCATTTAAAAGTTATTTTTTTATGTACTATACAGATATAGTGATCCAAATTATTTATTTTTTGTTCTTTGAACCTATCGAATTTTATTTGTAAAATTTCCAAAATATAAAATAAATCCTATATTAAAAGTTATATTTTATACCTTTAAATAATAATTTACTAATTTAATGTAATTTTTGTAATATGCATGGTTTTAAATTTGAAAAAAAATCTACAATTCCACTAAAAATTCGATATAATAATATCCAATTATATATAAAATAATTATATATAGCGTGTTATTAAATAAAAAAGTATTCATGGAGCAAGTTCTATATTTAATATAAATATTTCTTAAAAAACTTATATTTTTATATATTAATTATGATAGTTGAACCCAAAGATATTTGGATGTAGAATTTGACTCGGCTAAGTAAAATATGAATTTAAGGACTAATATTAATTCTATCCAACTATTTTCATATTTTATCGTTTGAAATATTAATTTTGCGTTTTTTTGGTAATATTTTCAGTTTATTAAAAGAAATTTTGGATTTTTACCAAAATTTTAGCTTTTGAAATAAAATTTCAGGTTTAATTTTAGCATTATTTAAATCCAATCTTATTTAACTGATGTAAAAATTGATTGGATTTTATTGATTTTATCAAAAAAAAAATAGATTAAACTATTAAAATTACAGAATGATATTTTGAAATTTTTAAGTATTATAATTTATAAAAATCTTGCGATATTTTTATGGTTTCAGGAAATATATTTTATTTAAACCTCAAATTTTTAATTAATCCGTATGGAAATTCTAATGATTAATTAATATAGGATAATAATAAATTACTATATATATTTTAATGGCACCCAAAATATTGGTATACTCGAATTTCGGATAATTTAAAAAAAAATATTTATCAGACTAAATCTTATTATTATTTATAATTATTTATAAATATTTTAAAAAATATTTTAATAATTTTATGTTTTAAATGTTAGATTTTAATAGAAACTATCCAGATTTTATTTATTTATTTTATATTATATTTTCAATTATCCAATATTACTTACTGTATATTCATAGCATGATAAGATTAAACACAGCTCTTATTAAAGCAAAAAAATAACTGGATGGTAAAAATGATTTTTTTTTTGTTTTTTGCAAAGATTTACAAGAAATGAAGCACTCAAAAATTAAAATTAATTGTAATAGATTTTTTTGGTAAATTTTTACAGCTTTATTACGAAAATAAAATTAATATATCTGCATAAAATTATCATTTTTTTAAAATTTAAAATAAATCATGAAATAAATTAAGTTAAAAATAAGAGTTATATAATCAAGTTTATCAGAAAAAACATATTAAATGCAGAAAAAATATTTTTTACGTTTACTTAAAAAAAAGTATACTCAAGCTATATTTGGAATCAATTTTAAAATAACCTAAATTTTTTTGATAATCCCAGTATTTTTTAACCGCTATTTTTAAAAGCTGTATTAAATATCAATAATACATATTTAAACCCACTTTTTTTTATAGCCAAAATTTAAAATTTATTTAGTAAAGATTATTTCAGGGATATTTATCTAGTTCTTTATGAATTAAATTTTACTTTAAACGATACTAAATTAAAATATAGTCTAAAAATATATAGCGATTTTTCGAATTTTGAATCGGTTATTTTTTTTTGATAGAGTTAATAATAACCAGAAAAAAATTAGCTTAATTTAATCAGATCGATCCAAATAAGGATAAAAATCACCAATTGAGCATCAAATCTGCACATCAATCAAATATAAATTCAAACCTTTTATGATTTTTTTTATTTTGAAGTTTTTTCAAATTTTTAACCAAGAAAAAAAAACTGGGATTATAATGGCGTGAATTAATTGGTATTAAAATAAGCTATGTATTAATTGGATACATTATTTTGTTTAATTTCCAGAAAAAAAAATATTATAATTTAATTTTATAGATTTAAAAATACGTTTTTAGTTGAAATAAAACCTCTAAGTATTTTTTTCTCAAAATATTTTTTATAATTAAATTTTTACTTATGATAGATTTTTTTCCCTTTTTTATTTTTATTGAAATAATCAGAATCACCATTAATTAACCAGAATATTTATGATATAAAACCTCCTTAAACCCCGAAGTTAATATATTTAGGTTTTTTAAGAAGACTTTCAAGAAATAGATCTCGGGTTAAACCAAAAAAAAAAAAGAGAAGAAATATAAAAAATAACCAAAAAATATAAGAAATCAGAAGAAAAAAATCCAAAGTTATTCTAAAATAAATTTTATTATAAACTTATGACGAGGATAATATCTAATTAAAGAATTAAATCCATCTATGAGTTTGCGAAATACAGAAAAAAACCAGTTAAAGATTTTATTGCAATAAAATTTACAAATCACTGATATTAAATCTTATTTTTCACATGGTTTTATCTGATATTAATAGGTGAATATATACCAAATAAAACCAATTTATTATATGAAACTATATCTTATAAATAATTATCCAAAAATCAGTTAAATAAACCTTATAACCAAATTGATAATTTTTTAGTCGATAATGAAAAAAAAAATCAAACGAGATAAAATACTTGTTTTTTTGAATAAAAATCGATAAAATTTTTAATGTTATCAAGGATGTACATTATAATTAAAAATAAATAATAGAAACATTTAATTTGATTTTATTACACCAAAAATATCTTATATCGAAAAAAGTTCTTTTTTAAAGTAAATAACAAAGAAAACTTTGAAAAAAAAAGGAATGGGAATATAAAATCTTTAAAAAGGTATAAATATATATTGTAGTTTTTGCTAATCCTGTGGGATTATCACTACTGGGTTCGGTTTTTTTATCGGGGGCTTCAATACCAGAGCGCTCTCCTGAGTCTTCTTGCTGACACGTAAGGATCTTTTGGGAATTTCGTGTGTGCATGCTGCTAAAGTTAAGATCCGAAGCGTTGACTTATAATTATAATTTGTATGATTATTTTTCTGTATATAATTTTTATGTTTATTTTTTTTCTGTTCTGTGGGTATAGAATGTAAGAGTTAGAATATGTTTAGTATAAA
>LSSL01000884.1:0-13052 GCA_001953115.1 Smittium mucronatum
TTTCCTTCTTATAGAAATGTAGAAATAATTATACATTTTAATTACAACAATAAACACAAAGCTCGGCATAAGTATATATACCAAGGGATGAATAGAAAAATGAATAGTACTTAGGGGTATAAAATGGAAGTATATGTATATTGTGAATACAGTTAGATTAGTATTGTGGTTATAAAATGTAAAAATAACTAATTGAGTTATAGTTCGCTTATTTATTTAAAGAAACTATCAATTTGTTCTTAACGGAGTCTGCGAGCTTCACGTTCAGATTCAAGAAGGGTCAAAATATCGTTCTCACGAACTGGGCCCTTGACGTTACGGATGATTGATCTGTTAGTATCATCCATAAATTCTACGCGGACTTGAGTAACACCTCCACGGGAACCGGTACGGCCCAAAACTTTTGTTACTTTAGCTAGCTTAACTTTGGTTGCTTCCTAAAAAAAGTTAGAAATATGTAACGCCATCAAAGAATGAGAGAAAATGACTAAAAAGTGGCAGTACAAAGCCACAGCACATATAAAAAAGACATAAAGCGTTTATCGATCCAAAAATCAGACCCGAATTCTCATTTTGAATCAAAAGAATAACAGTTATCGAGGATTCAAATCAAACGAATCTCAAAGTTTTATATTCTTATTCATTGACTAAAAACTGGGATAAACGCCATTCTTATTATGCACAAGAAAAAAAAAAGAGAACTTACCATATTTAAAGTATTTAATCGTGAATCGAGACGGTCTAAAGTCGTTGCGCAGATGTAAGAGGGGGGTTATCAGTTGTTCCGATGATAGTTTCTATTTTCCAAAATCAACAGTTTGACTTTCTTCAATCTTTTTTTCTATTTATCTTAACGAATGATTTTTTATAATGGAAAATATTTGATCTACTGGCTATTTATGATTTATATTTTTGAAAGGTATATATTAGCCAATATAATCAGTTTATAATAGCAAATTGTGTAAGAATTTTTTTTATTTGACAACTTTTTTTGATGAAAATGTCTTCATTCGATGTAGGAAAACTATTATCTTTTTGGCTTATCTGATTTGGTATAAAACCTAAGGTCATTGGGGGAATTATGAAGTGAACAACTTACTCACAAAAATTGCCATTATTGGATTTTAAATATGTTTTTTTAACCAAAAAAAATGCATATCTTTATTTTCATACAAGTTCATTGGTGATTTTTTATTCATATACTTTTAATTACTGTAATCTAGATTATCTTCCAATGAAATTATATAAAAAAAGGTCAAGCAAGCTCAGTTAGGTAATATTTTTGCACTAATTATCTTGCGCTTATATGATATACGGGTTGTTGGAAAAACATGTGTCAATAATTATTAGTTGATGCGGTTCTGAATGTAATCTATGATCATTTTTAGATTGTAATAAGTTTATTTTATTTTAATAGCAGCTTTAAAAGTTATCCATCTACTAGCTAATTGTTATAACGTTTCATTATTTCTCAATTATACCTTCCCATTTTTTCTAAATCTAGATTTACAAGTGTTTCATAGTAAGGGGATCTAACAATAACTAGCTTAAATATCAAAGTCATAATTTCTCTATCCCAAAAGTGCAGTCCTATTGCTGTTTTTTTCAATTTCATATATACGTTTTGGGTTTTTTTTAAAGCCATGTTGCTATCGTCATGGGACTCTTACCGAATTATATAGATATCCTCAAATAGTGGTTATTAATTTATTCGCACTAATCCGTTGAATCAGATTCTTATATCTCACTAAAATTCGGTTGTTGAAACACTATGCGTTAAAAAATTTCGAAACCCTGCTGTTTATATATTCTGGTTATTTATCAGAAATTAATTCTCATAAGTTGCATCATATGGAATGAGTTTACACATTTATTACACAAATCAAAATATTAGCAAAATGAATCTTATAACAAAATTCTTGCGAAGAAATTGTTATATATTTTAATGATAGAACCTTAATTTCTTTTAAAAAAATAGTGAATTTTTACTTTCTTCGTGGCCTTACTATTGAAGGAAAAGGAATATTTCTGTAAACCTCTTACAAAAAGCTGTTTTTATCGTTAAGAATTCGATAAAAAATTCAGTTCTAAATAATGATACAAACAATAATTGATTTATATGGTGTTTTAAGCTAATATGGAAAGTATCAATAGTGATATAATTAAATAATCCATAAAAAAAAATTCAATTACATTATTTTGAGTCATTATAATATATATCATGCAACTAAAAGCAGCTTGTTGAATTTATTTTGAGACAACCCTAATGTTGCAATTATTTAGTTGAGATATTTTGGGCTAAGCTTGTTAAATTTTTTATATGTAACCTGGTGGTTATTTCTTTTTGCTTAAATAGCTATATAACCTTAAACCAATGCCCAGTGGGTACAGAGCCGCTAGAGCGACAGACTGAAGTGGGATGAAATTTATTAATTATTATTTCCTTATTATTTATTTTTATTTTAGTTTTCTCTAGTATTTGAATATCAAAAATAAACTCCTAATAAATAAATAAATAAATAATAAGAATAGCTATATAACTCCTTATTCACGCTACTAATTTAGAAACTAACTTAAAATATAGTTGATAAACGCTTTCAAGACCTAAATCTCGAACTATGCCAGCTTAAATTATTTTCTTATCTTTCATAAATATTAGGACCACAATAAACCAAGTAAAAATCATAAAAGAAAAATCGCCTGAGTCGTATTTAATAACGAGTATGTTTTATCCATAAAATGTAGCTATTTTATTCAATACTATAATCTTGTTAATAGATATTCTACATTGAAATTTAAATTTTCCTATAGTTAAGTTTTATTAAATTAAATCAAATCAATGAATATTTTTAAAAATCTCATTAATTAATGGGAGTTCTAAATACTAAATTCTGAATCTTTATCATTTTTCAGAAAATTAAAATTATAATTGATTAGATTTGGATCATAAAATTTATGGATGGTTTTTTGGCTTTATTTAGTTTAAAAATTCACTAATCCTGTTAAAAGTAGGCTCCGACTAGGAGCTCAGTAGCTTCCATGAATTATTGTCCATTGACAAAGAGCTTAATTCTTGACTGCACGTAACCTCAGTCATCCAGCCTACTTGAAGCAATGTCAGGGGGGGGGGGTCTTTCTGTTGGTAGATTGAACCCTTTTCCCGTAGGTACGCAGCCGGTAGTCCGGCAGAGGGGCTTATTGTAGTCAGTTTAATAATCTTTTCTACAAGTTTTTTTCTTTTTTTCATATTTTTTTAGTATAGTTTTTAATTTTTTTATCTTACAATAAAATTTCGTAAATATATATATATATATGTATGAAGTTTAAAATTCTGTAGATATGATCCACATTATTTTACGATCATTAATTTGATGTATAGAAATGATGAGAAAAATTCAAACACATTTTCCTTTCTTTACCCAGATCAATATTTATACAAAAACAATGTCTTTTTATTTTCCAGAAATTGACTTTATTGAGGTTTAAAAGTATTCCCTTGGGTTAAAGTGAAATACAGTTTTAATGTTTGTAGGAGTCAATTGGGTCTTGAGTTTTTTGGACAAGTCCATACTACTTTTAGTGTCATTTTTTATAACAAAATTAGCTATCATCCAAGATTTCATTTTCTGTTCTTTCTCCAATTACCTTATTAATTTAACCTCTAAATAAATCTCTTAAAAATACCACTAATGAACCCTCCACCCTCCCATTAAAATTCGAAATCACATTAATGTAACTAGTTATTAAGACATTTTTTATGTTAAAAACATAAAATAAATCAAATTAGTAATAAGATATATGTGCATTAATTATAGATTTTTGATCATCAAGGCTCCATATCTACCTTCGAATAACATACATCTTTTAGATATTCAACAATTATTTGGAGTATCGAATTTCTATATCTTAAGTGGATCAGTCTATCAAGAATATTTTTTATCAACAATTATAGTAAATAGACAATATTTGCATTACTTTTACTTTTTCAAAGCGCAAAAACGCGTAATAATGATCAAAGAATTCCATCTCTAATAAATTGTAAATCGCCGAGAACTATTTTAGTAGGTAGGGAATTACGAAAACAATGATACTCACCTGAGAAAATCAATTAAAGTACTAAACCTAAAAAGATCCAAGAGGTCTCGAATAACAATAACTAGGATAGATTTGGATTATAAAAACTTGTTTTAAACAACAAAAAAAAAAAAGAAATTTAGAGGTAACAGTTATTCTTGAATTTAGAAATCAAGATTTAGTTAGCAAAGCAATATGCCAAAAAAAAAAAGTCTTAAAAAACTCGCTGAAGAAAAAAATATTACATGGGCATTTTAATTAAAATGAAAGGATCAAATTCGAAAGGGATGAGAATTGAAATGTCCATTTGTTTTCAATAAGGTCGAGAAGGGGAAGAGTAATTGAAGTTTTTAAGGATTATTAGTTCTATAGGCCATTTGATTTTGACCCTGTCCGTTGGGTCCCAAATTCTGTGCGTATTGTTGGTTGGAGGGAGGTTGTTGAACTGCTTGGGTTTGAGAATATGCAGGGGTGTAACCCCCACTTTGAGGGTAACCCTGACTGGCAACACGAGGATCAGGTTGTACCTGAGATTGCAAGGAACTTGCAGAATGAATATTTGCTTGCTGATTAGCAGCCCCATAACTTTGCATATTCTTTCTATCCATTTGATGGTATTGGTTGTCTGAAATAGCACCAGGTTGATAGTTAGGGTCGGATCGAGAAGGCTGTTGAGTGGAAGCACCTGTAGGGCCTATGTTTGATTGGGTATAGTTAGAATACCCCTGGAAATTTTGTTGTGGATTGATGTTTTCTGTATTAACGCCGTATTGGTAAGATTGATTTGCTGGTGGGGTATGTTCATACTGAGGGTTGGTAGATTGTTGAAGATGCTGATTAGAGGGTGGGTAGGTATTTTGAGCTCTATAGAAATTGGATTGATACATAGAATCACCTTGGGATTGGTTGATGTATTGGTTATTAGCTAATCCATGATCAGGTGCGTTTTGCTTTGACATTAGCATCTCATAAGTATCCATTGCTTCAGTCAGTTGGTTATTCAAATTAACAAGATTGTCTTTTTTTATGCTAAACTCTTCAATCAATTTAACTATTTTTGGTCTTAGGGACAAGGTTGTTGAATAAAGAGACTGAATTTCGGTGTTGGTAGCTAGGCTATCGTTTTGAGGATCCAGCCTACTAAGCATCCTAAGCAAAACTTCAACATTGTGAGCTTCACTAGTAACCAGCTCTTCAAAATCATTCAAAGATTTTTGCTCTGGTTTTATGTCTTTTACTTGCTGAACAAAATTGGCAGGAAAAATCCCTTTTTTACCTCTGAGTTCACCGGTCCACCAATCGCGGTATTTTTGATCCAAAACAGTTATGACATCTCCTTTAACAAATCCTAGTTCTCCAGTTTCAGTAGGGGTGAAATCAAAAAGGGCTTTTACTTTAGTTGGGTTTTTCTTAAGGGTAGGGATATTGTTAGAGGCTTTATTAACTTCTGCAATCGTTTTTATCGTAGAGTCAGAATGGTCTGCTAAGGATTTCTGCCTTACTATTTCCTTTCTTATCATGGCAGGGGTCTAATATGGTTATTAAATAGATTTAGACTAAATTAGCATAAAAAAATGTAATATAAATAGCAAGGTAGCTAAATTAATTTTAAATGGTCACCTGTTTTTTATTATCAGCGTCAGATAAGGAGAGTGCCAATGCTAATAAAAGATCCTCTTCTTCTTGTCTTTTGGCAATTTCATCCTGAAGGAGATAAGTGTAAAAGATCAAATTTAATACGACATTAACAAAATTCTAAGTGGGAGAACTAACCTGTTTAGGAATTTTCTGTGGTTTTTGAGGTTTTGGGAACATGAATCCTAAAAATTGGAATATGAGGTAAGAGAGGGCAATATAATTCTTTGAAGAGGGTAAAAAAAAAGTACCTTGAGACTGAAGATTTTTGTAGGTCTCCTCCATTAAACTGAGACTGGGCTCCTGGCGAAAATCAAAAGCCCATTGCTGAATGTCCCCTAATATTCTTTTTTTGATGGAATCGTTCACTGACTAGATTTTATGAAAATTTTTATATCAGAATCCTTAAAAAGTTAATCAATTAAAATATGTTCTAACCTTATCGGACAAAATCCTAATAAGAGTGGTGGTGAAATATCGAGAAGCAACCTGTTCTGAGGCTACAATCCCACAGTTCTTGACCAGAGATTCTACCAACTATGAAAAAAGACAACTTTAAATTTGCAGAAAAGTTAAATAAAAATGAGAGTAAACATACGGATAATGTGTAGTATACAACATTCGGATTCCGGTTTAACAAACGTTTATTTATCACTGAAAAGCATTCGGTGGCCCTGTATATTAGACAAGTTTTAAAATGAAAAATAAGAAAAAGAGAGATCAAAATACCCGCTTTCTTGCTTTTCTGTAACTTTATCGCATATTTCTAGAATCAATTCCCAGTCTTCACTGGTCAGCTTTTCGCTGGTGGCATTATCTTATTAAAGAAAAAAATAGGGATAAAAAATTAATTGTTGTAGAAGAAAAAAAATGATAGGATGTGACGAAACAAAAAAAGTTTCTAAATACTTACTAACTATTTCTTCAAAAGGATTTCCAGATCTGAACATGATTAAATGAGAAAAGGATGATAAACAATTTTAAATTGATTTTTGTGAAAGTAAATGAGGAACTAAAAATGATGCCTAGAAGAATCGAGTTTATATCAAGAATTAATAGACTTTGTGTTTCTCAATGACATGTGATGAGTTATCTCAATTATAATCTCACCTATACTTCACAATTTAGACGTAAATCATACCCAACGTGTGCCAATAGCCAATAATTCGCAATAAAAACTTGGCAATAACCATATGGCCAATTATGTGGCCCATTTTCACTTAAAACAGCAAACATAAGCTTGGAAATCGAATTCTAATTCGTTTAAACACCACAGAGCATAATCCACAGAAGCCATTTGCATCTACACAATATATAAATGTGCTCTAATTTTCTTTCAGGAACACGAATCAAAAAACCCATTCCATATTTTACAAACATTGAACCTTATTCCCATTAGAAAGCTTCTAGTTGATATTAAATTATCCACAAATTGATAGAAGTCGGTATTATAAAATTCAGAATCAAAACACATAGAACGTATTTAAGAAATGGCCAGAGTTTGGATATTCTTACAGTTTAGTATCGGCTAATTTTCTAGATGCCAAGGCTTGCAAAAGGCATGGTCAGAAATAGTTAGAGTCAAGATTCATGCCTAAATTTTCTATCCAGAACATTTACACTGCTGGTAATTTAATTAGGAAAAGTATAAAGCTAACTAGAACTATACATTTAATTCGAACTGTACTTTATAGATTAGATATATATATATATATATATCGTTTAGCTTTATGCCTAATAAGAAGTGTTGTGACCTTATTTTTACGCTGATAACACTGGGTTTATGGAGTTTATAATTTATAATATGGAACTTCTTAATACCCCATTTCATTAGCAAATAAAATGGGGGTGAGTTAAAGAGTTTTTTTTATAAATTGATAATATATATAAATATTCTTATATAATTTTTTCTAAGTCATGTTTTCGTTAAAAGATAGCGCAGCTAAAAACTGTTATAAAAAATCTAGAAAACAAAAAGTAAAGATCTAATTTCAAAATTGGTTAAGCTAATCAATATTATAACAATAGGCTAAAAACGCAACTCAGGCCCTTGAATGAAATAAATGCTTTTTGTTGGCTATTATCTAAACTAAATAAAATAAAATAATGTTTTTAAAATGTTTAAAAGGTGATATAATAATTGGGTATATCTATATGCAATTTTAGAAATTGAGAAAATGTTTTTTTTTTGGGCTAAACGCGTTTAATTGGAAAAATTTAATCATTTGAAAAATTTTGCCATTTTCAAATAAATGATGATTTTTCAATTTGATTCGTTTTATTCGAGTTAAACATAATATATCAAAATCCCAAAATGTGTATCAATATAATATGTTTATATTGATATCCAATTTTAGTTCCGAATTTCTACAAATTTTTTGAATTATAGATTCAGGCTAAGCATTTCAATTTTAAAATATTTAATAAACCGCTTTCAAGAATCAAAAGAAATAAGATTTAAAATCTAGTTTTATCACTTAAAACACCTTAAATTTCCAAACTAAAAAACATCGGTGAAAAAAAAATTTAGTTCAAACTATGAGACTCGATTTATGATGTTCAAAAACTTGATATTATCGCCCATCCTAAATAAATAAGATTTGAAAAATATCCGTCAAATTTTATTTTTATATAAGTATACCCTATCTTTATTTAAACTCTTAACAAGGGATTTTGTAATACCTAAGTGATAGAAGCGGAAACTTTTCAAAAAAAAAATTTTTTTTTGGAATAGGCTCGTAAATATATAATCGAAATTTGCTTTAAAGTTTTAATAAAATCGTGTAGATATTTTTTTTTTTGATATTTGGCTCCAATAATGAAAAAAGTGACACGTTTTTGTCATCCGGTGATTTTAATGAAAAATCTGACTCAGTTGATTATTACTTTGTTATATTGATACAAATTTTGGGATTTTGATATATTGTTTAACTCGAATAAAACGAATCAAATTGAAAAATCATCATTTATTTGAAAATGGCAAAATTTTTCAAATGATTTTAAATTTTCCAATTAAACGCGTTTAGCCCAAAAAAAAAAATACATTTTCTCAATTTCTAAAATTGCATATAGATATACCCAATTATTATATCACCTTTTAAACATTTGAAAAATTTTATTTTATTTTATTTAGTTTAGATAATAGCCAACAAAAAGCATTTATTTCATTCAAGGGCCTGAGTTGCGTTGGTATTCTAATATATCTAAATAAATAGCACGTATTTATATTCAACATTATATAGTGGTAAGACAAGAATTTTCGTCCTAGGTGGAGCTACATCTTTTTTATAGTCTGAAATTATTAGCAAGATTAAGGATCGTTTTTAGTCACTTTATAGTTTAGTTAGGTCGAAAGTTTATTTCTCTGTTTTCAATAGAATTTTTTTTATATTTTTTATTGCTAGTTTTAACAGTCTCTGGTTATTTTTATCTTTCTTTGTTTTTTTACCTTCATGGACTGTTATCGTTATGAGTTAGTCCGTTTTATCGGCTTAGTTATTTTTGCTTAGTTTTTACAATCTCAAGATGTGTTATTGTCATGGATATGCCCAACCATGAGTTGGTCAATTCTGGTGCTTATCCTATTGGGTTCGCCCTTTAGTTTGATGCTTGGGGATAGGTGGAAGGAGGCAATGATAGTGATACTTCGGTATCGATTTCTACTGAGTCATCTGCACTAGGAGAAGACTTAGAGCCATCGGTAAACTTGGCTGGAGAAATATAATGGAAGATCATGCATCTTGTTAGCTGGATATTGCGTTAAGTTCCGTTCTAAACTCTCAAGTAAGTTTCTCCCTTATTATTCGTACAGTGGGAGCTGTAAAAACACTTCGTGTTGTAATGAAGGGAGTTAAATTTAGACAACATGAAATTAAATTTTGTATCTAGCTTAATTTTTCTGTTTTAAATTGGTATCCGAGATTTTATTTGTCAAATTTACAAATAAGCTTTCATTTATTTATTTTATAAAATAAATAAATAATTATGGCTTAATTTAATTTAAATTAAAATATAAAAATGACTTATTTAATTAAATATAATTTAATAAACTTATTATATTTGGGGCATGGGGGTTTAATTTTACATTTTTCTTGATTGAGGTTATTTTAAAGTTTATTGATTTCACATAACCCATTAAAAATCTCGGGATTTAATTTTAAATCATTTTATGGTTCCATAAAAGCCATATAATTTTTAAAAACTACGATTATGTAAAAAAATTTAAAAAATTTAAAATTTTCAATATGGTTTACATCATAAAAAACGTATAGATTAAATATTTTATCTGACAAAACAAACTTTTTATTCAATATTATATTTTATTCGGTATAAATTAGATTTTACTATATGCAATTGAAATTTCCAATTAAATTGATTTGAGTTCAAAAAATGGTTGAGAAATATTTTATTACTTAAATCATGTATTTTTTTGAAAAATTTAATCAATATCTTTTTATTTTTACTAGTATATCTTGTTATGGTAGTAGTTTGAATATTATAGTTTCAGTAGCCAGCAAAATTAATTAGTTTTTTGCCAAATTTTTTTGGAATAGAGTATAAAACAGTTGTTTATCATAAAAAAATGTTATCATAATCATCAAAAATTAATTTAAAATAACACATTTTTAAAAAAAATCATTATTATATTTAAAATCACAAAAATAATTTTTAGAATTTATTCATTTGTTGATGATTTAAGTTTTAATAATTTCTCTATAGGAGAAAATTGTCAAAATTTCAGACAATTTATAATTATATTATTCAAAAATTGATAGATAAAAATAAATAAAATTTAAAAAATCTAATATTCAAATGCACTATAAAAAATAATTTTAATGACAAGTAAAATGTTTTTATTATTTTTTAATACATTCACTTATTATTTTTTGTTATATACATTTATGTAAATGTATTTTTATATTAGAAAATAATACTGAAAATTTTTTATTGTTATATTCTAAACTTGAACTGATTAAGAGATAACTTCTTTAAATTAAATATCTATTTAGATATCATTTAATATTAATCAAAGACATACTTTGATTCTAGAATTTAAAAAAATTCATCGTTAGTTTTTTTATTTAAAAACATTATTCAAGGATTGATTTTTCAAAAATATTAAAATTTATAAACTATTTACCTTATATAAAAATCAAATAGATTTTTGGGATAAAAAAAATCCATTATTGTGAAAATAATTTTACTATTAATATAATTCGAATTATTTTAAATAAAAAAATAGTCTATTGAATATTTTATTATTAAAAATTTAAATTATAAACTAATTATTATGTTTAAAGATAAAATGTTTAAAAACCTTTGGTCTAAATATAAAAATTTATCTACGCTATAAAAACATAAATGATTTATTATCTTAACGATAAAGTAAATAAACCGATATATTTGGTTAGTTGTGTCAAGTGTATTTTTAAAAAAGAATAGAAAACAAGTATTAAGCAGATATTTAGATAATAATAGCAAAGATTCTGATTAATTATCAAACAAAATGCAAAAATAGTTTTTTAATAGGATTTCAATTCGATAATGATAGAGTTTTTTAAATGAATGGGATTGAAACCAATTATAAATTTTAGTAATATAAAATCATGTATACAAATCATATATATTTTAAAAGATGGTAAATTTTGTAATTTATTTACATGATTTAAACAGTTCAAAATAAACCGTAGTCATCAAAAATTAAAAATTGTTATTAATTTAACAGTTTTTGTATCGATTTATGATTCTGTAATTTCTAATAAATTAAAAATAAATTTTAACTTACTCGAATGACATTTTTAAATGAATTTATAAGTGAAATTTGAAATATTTAGGTTCATAAGAAATTTTTAGTTATTTTTATAATTTTTTTTGAATTCAATGATCTTTATACAAATACTTCAAAATTTTTAAATTTTTCCCTGTAATCAATTTTAAATAACAATTTACAATATTTTATTTCTAAATTTCTATTTTTAAATATTAAAAATAACCATTTTTCTAGTTTTTCCACGAATTGGGGTATTTTAAACAAATTTAAATTATACTGGATGTTAATTTCATATAAAATTTAAAAAATTTCTTTTTTACAAGCTTAGTAAACTAATCAGCCCTATAGATAATGTTAAATCATAAATATAAATATAAATTACCGATATATTTTAAAAAGTTACACTTATTTTCATTATTTCACGTTTTTCAAAAAAAAAATTATTAAAGTAGTTTAAAATATCGAGGAAAATCAGTGTGAATAGTAAAATTTCACATTAAATTTGTTATATTTTACTTGACTTAAGTAATATGGGTTTTATTATAAATAAATATTTCATAAATGCTCCATTGATAATATTTAAAAATAACTTAAAATATGTTGTCCAAAAAATATGTAAAGAATATATAACTTTTATTATAAAAAAAATGTTTTAGTAGTCGTATAGGCTAAAAAAAATTGTCGAAAAGTTAAACATATCCAAAGAAAGTAATGCATGGGGCTAAAAATTAATGAAAAAAAAAAACTACATTTAGTTTAAAATAATTATAATAAATTGTTTTTTCATGATTTTTTTTGAAAAAAAATCACTAAAATGGAAATGAATGCATGGTTGAAAAAATAGTTGGCAGAAATTTCGGTAGTTACATGTGAACTCTAGCATGATTTATTAAAGAAAAAAAGCTATCAGATGACAAAAAAATGAATATATGTGTATTATTATAGATAGCTCTAAAAGCCAACTTAAACGAACTTCAAAATAAATAAGACCTTCTCTAAATGCACTTATATTCGAAGCCTCGAGTAGATAGGGTAAAATAAAATTTCGCTCCCGCCTAGGCTTGAACTAGGAACCTCCTGATTAACAGTCAGACGCGCTAGCCAATTGCGCCACGGAAGCCATGTCACCAGATTTGTGCTATATATATTTATAATTTACATTTTAATTAGAATCTTTTCAGCTTATAAATGCAGTCGTGTTCTCTAGATAAAATTCAAGCTTAAACCGCATTAGTGACTTATATTGCAAAAATAAACAAAAAAAATTCCAAATTAAACAAAAAATGAAAAATAAACCCAATAGCCTGGTTTAAACCACTAAAAAAAACTTCTTTCACAATAATAATTGGATATAACTTTATGCATTAAGCATACATTTATAATTAGGATATATTTCAAATTAAACACCCTAATTTTAAATAAACCTGTTTTAAACTGCACGTGTTTTCAAACCATAAAATCACCAAACATTTTTTAATTCTGTTATTAATCTGAATTAGATCTGATTTATGTTTTTTATATTCCATTCAACTATATGTGATTGATATTGATTCAAATACCATAAATTGAATAT